>JAJOOS010010783.1:0-67846 GCA_029582725.1 Solanum chiquidenum
TATTTGGTAAAGAGCATGTTTTGAATAAAATGTCCTTTTATGCATGGTTCAATGGTTTTATGCATAGTAGCCATACTTAGTACGTGTGTTGTACTAACACATATTTTCTCCCTTTTCCCCAACAATTAGGTTCGGGCCGTTGAAGATTCAACCTTACTTCTCAAGACACTTGGAGTTGCTTCCCCAAGTTGGTGAGTCCTCAAGTCCGAGGATAAGACCCTATGATCTAGCTTCTATGTTTAGTCCTTTGCTTATGTTGAAAGACATTGTTGAACTTTTCTATTTCAAGACTTCTTATTGATGTAAGGGCTAAGTCCCATTTTCGATACTTCTATGTCTAGATGGTACATTGTAATGAAGTTAGATTCTATTTTTCGTATATAAAGTGAAGTTGAACTTCCATAGTAAAAGTTTTAAATTTTCCGTGATTTTATTCTATGATATATGCCATGATGAATGCTAAGGGCTTGTGTAAGACCTCTTCGAGGTCGAATACGCCGGTAACAACTAGGGGGTGCTCTCGGGTTGTTACAAGATCTCCCTCAAGTTATGATACAACTTGGTGGCTCCTGAGTGAATGAAATACCGCGAACAATGGGCTTCTGACAAGATCTGTTCCCTCAATTTATCAACATTTGAAACACAAAAATGACCTTAATATCTAAGAACAACATCTCTCCCTTAGGAGAGAGCTTCAATGGACTTTCTAAGTACCGATTCTTTTAATTCTACTAAAACTGTATCAAGACTTTACTTGGCATTCACATCTGTCACAAAAGGCTATTCTGACCCATTGTGGACCATATCACCACCTTTGGTGGAATCCACTAATTGAACACCCAAATGGACCAATCTATGTACATCTCGTACCAATTAATTTTTACCTTATTCTATATGGGCTACACTACACATTGCTAATCGGCTAGGAAAATCTGCTACTACATTCGCCTTACCAAGATGATCGAGAACACTCATATCATAATCTTTCAATAATTCAATCCACCTTCCTTGGCGAAGATTCAGATCCTTTTGATTGAACACATATTGCAAACTCTTTTGGTCGGTAAGCACATCGACATGCTCACCATACAAATAATGTCTCCAAATCTTTAAGGCAAAAAAGCCACCGTCGCTAATTCAAGATCATGGGTACGATAATTCTTCTCATGAACTTAAGTTATCTTGGAATATAAACAATAACCTTCCCATTCTTTATAAGCACACATCGTAGCCCAATTTTCGAGGCATCGAAATAAACAACAAAATCATTTGTTCCATTTAGTAAAGTCAACCCCAGAGCAGAAGTAAGTCTATCTTTCAATTCATGAAACTCTTTTCCCAAGTTCAGACTATATGAACTTGACCTTCTTTTGAGTTAAAGTTGTCAATGGAGAGGTAATCGTAGAAAACCCCTCAACAAATCTTTTGTTATAACTAGCTAAACTCAAGAAACTCCTAATGTGTCACGACCCGAAGTTACCCCTAGAAGTATCAAGGCGTATTTGACCCAAAAGGGGTCGCATACAAGCCACCTAGCATACATGAATATTAAAGAATAGGAAAAATAGTGCGGAATTTAAAACTTTTCTTTACAATCAAAGTCTTTTACAAAATGAAAAAAATAATCGATGACACTATGTCTCAAACCACTATAACACTTGGAATATAACTCTTTTAAAACAATCTTAGGGACATAGCCCTTACAAACAAAATCTAAAACATAATAGAAAGACAATAATGGACATGTGGTTGAGTCCTCAAATACAATGAGGACTCACCAATCTTCTTCTTCTTGATCTCCTATGAACCTAGCAATGAGGATGGAATCCAATATCTCCAAAGCATACACTTATAGAAAGTGTAGAAAGATGGGGTTAGCATAAAAGTACTAAGCATGAAAGCCATGGACCAAAATTCATTGAAAGATGCATAAAAAGGTACATTTTATTTGAAATCATGCTATATGCCATTTTTGAACATCATCTTTGAAATAGTTGAAGAATGCAACCCACAAGACAACTCATATACATTTCATTATAACATGAGAGATATCATTATAGTAACAAGCATAGTCTCAAACATAAACAAAATACAAATCCCAATCTTCACAATACATAGTCTCCAATCACAAAGTAATACAAGGTCAAATACGAAAATCATCTCATCATTAAGAAATCATCACATATGCAACCCCTAAGAAATACTTGTGCAATGTATGGTAACTAGCATACATTAACAATGTACAACACAAGCCAAGATCCCATTTATACTCATTTCATAGTAAAGCCATTACATTAGTAACCCTTAAGGAACACTTGTGCAATGTGTGGTTGGCATCTCATAATACCAAACCTACAAACTACTCTCTTGAAGCTACTTTAGTAATGCATTTTATCTTTAGAACTCATTATAATAAATAGTCACAAATAAGGAAATAGCAATGTACATTACTTGAATTATAAGGGAAGTCATTCATAACAACTATCCATTCAATATACGTGCATGCATTCGAATCTCATCATAACACAAAGGAACCATCCCATGAGATCCTACTAAGTCTACTTGTACAATGTAGAAGTGAAGTCCCATACCCCCACTCCTACTAAGTAAAGTCACCAAGAAATCATAGTGTAGTTCATGTCTCATTCATTATTTTTATTATATAGGGAAAGTAGCATTAACCGACATAGACCATGTGAGCTACATGAAATTCAGTGTTCTACCCCCACACCAAAAAAAGGGTGTCCAACTTGCCTAAGGTAGAACTGCCGTAATAGCTTTTAGGTTGATCCACTAGCTAAAGACCTATGAGGGAACATAGTTATTGTATAAGGTGATTTCTACTAGAAATCCAAACTTCTAGAGTAAAAGGTTTGAATCTCATGAGACAACTTATATTGGGAAGCTGGACTTGCTAAACGTAAAATCTTCCTATCTCATTGTTCATAACCACTCGGTCCTAAGCCTATTTTCCCTTTAAAAGTCATTAAGCCTTTACTTAGGTTCATGTTAAATAATAAATGCACTAGGCACTCAAACCCACATTCATCATAATAGCTCAAAGATTCGTTAAGTGAGAATGTATTTTCACTTTAGAACCATTAACAAGTGAGTAGTCCTTTCACATTATCATTCATTGTGTTTTTATGAAAATTATCCTTTCAATCAACACAATAACATCTTCATCATCCTAGACAAGTTATACATTTCATGCATAATAATGTGTAAGGGTGCGTATGAGAACTATCCTTTCTATTAACACCATTGATACATCATAATCATGTTTATGCATGGAGTGTGTGTTTGTAATTGTCCTTGCAATGAAACAATCAACAACATTATCATCATAGACACTTCGTTCATAATTAAGTGTAAGGGTAAGGGAAGAATGGCCTCTTCAACAATACAACATTATGCACAATATTCATAGGACTTTCAACTTCTAAGTAAATTAGGAGTTCACACACAACCTTGTCAACATGCACAAACCTTCACAATATGCCCTTCAAGAGCTATGGACTAACTCATACCAACCATATAGCAATAGCACATTAGATATAGGAATACCATAATCCAATAACTCATCAATACCTTAATCACATCATGATTGACACTTTATACTTCAAGTATTCATCAACATGCACATAATATCATGATCAAGTCAATCCATGTTTAGAAGAATCACCCTAAATCCATTCAAGTTTAGGTGATCTAGTCTAAGGAATTACATGAAGAAATTCATCATTATTGGACGATCACTTTTAAACCCTCAACTAGTCTCTTTCATGGCACAACCCTAAACTATATCAATTCACCTTAGAAATTTTAGGTTAATCGAGTATACATGTAAAATCACACTTAGATCATCCAGTTACATCATATTTAACTCACGTTCAATCAATTGGACCAACTTGCAAAACCATCACATAATTTAAAGAAGAATCATAGCTAGTGTTGGGGAAAACTCATGGATTATTTGGAATTCATGTTAAAATCATCTAAAATAAGTATTATCATCAATAACAAACATAATTCAACCTTTAAGAACAAAATTTAAAGGAATTCATGGGGTTGAGTTGAAACCCTAGCTAATTGGGTTTTCTAGAATTGAGTAAAAAGCTTTCGAAAGGGATCCTTGGGTTATAGCTTCCCAAGGATGAATAACTCCCATACCTTAGGTGTATAATCCTATCAAATTCGTATTGAAAATCTCCTTCCTTCAAGCTTTCTTTGATCTCCTTCATTGTTCTTCAATGGGGGTTCTAGATAGAAGATTTTGGGAGGGAAGAGTAGTTGGGTTTTTATTTGGGGTCCTGGGTTATAATGACTTAATGAACATTAAAGCATAGGTAAAATAGTACAAAATTTAAATCTTTTCTTTACAATGGAAGTCTTTTATAAAATGAAAGAAAAAATCTATGACACTTTGTCTAAGATCATCTATAACACTTGGAATATAACTTTTTTAAAACAATCTTAGGAACATAGACCTAACAATAAAAATCTAAAACATAATAGAAAGACAATAACGGACATGTGGTTGAGCCCTCGAATACAATGAGGAATCACCAATCTTCTTCTTCTTGATCTCTTATGAACCTAGCCACGAGGATGGAATGCAATATCTCCAAAACCTATATTTATAGAAAATGTAGAAAGATGTGTTTAGCACAAAAGGACTAAGTATGGAAGCCACGCACCAAAATTCATTAAAACATGCATAAAAAGGGACATTTCATTTGAAATCATGCTATATGCCATTTTTTAACATAATATTTGAAATAGTTGAAGAATTCAACCCATAAGACAACTCACATAAATTTCATTATAACGTGAGAGATATCATTATAGTAACAAGCATAGTCTCCAACATCAACATAATACAAATCCCAATCTTCAGAATACATAGCCTCCAATCATAAAGTAATGCAAGGTCAAATACCAAGATCATCTCATCATTAAGAAATCATCACATATGGAACCCCTAAGAAACAATTGTGCAATGTATGGTAACTAACATGCATTTACAATGTACAACACAAGCCAAGATCCCATTCATAGTCATTTCAGAGTGAAGTCATTACCTTAGTAACCGCTAAGGAACACTTGTGCAATGTGTGGTTGGCATCCCATAATACCAAACCTACTAAGTACTCCCTTGAAGCTACTTTAGTCATGCATTTCTTCTTTTGACTTCATTATAATGAATAGTCACAAATAAGGAATTAGTCATGTACATTAATTGAATTATAAGTGAATCCATTCATAAAAACTATCCATTCAATATACATGCATGCATTCAAATCTCATCATAGTACAAAGGAACCATCCCATGACATCCTACTAAGTCTATTCATACAATGTAGAAGTGAAATCCCATACCCCCACTCCTACTAAGTAAATTCACAAGAAGTCATAGTGTAGTTCATGCCTTATTCATTATCTTCATTATTTAGGGAAAGTAGCATTAACCAACATAGACCATGTGAGCTACATGGAATCCGGTGTTCTACACCCACACGAAAAAGAGGGTGTCCTACTTGCCTCAGGTAGAACTATCGTAATAGCTTTTAGGTGGATCTACTAGCTAAAGTCCTATGTGGGCACATAGTTATGGAATAAGGAGATTGCTACTAGAAACTGAGACTTCTAGCGTAAAAGGTTTCCATCTTATGAGACAACCTATGTTGGGAAGCCAAACTTACTAAACTTAAAAGCTTCCTATCTCATTGTTCATATCCACTCGGTGCTAAGCATATTTCCCATTAAAAGTCATTAAGACTTTACTTAGGTTCATGTTCAATAGGGAACGCAGCAGGCATTCAAACCAACATTCATCATAATAGCTCAAGGATTCATTAAGTGAGAATGTCCTTTCACTTTAGAACCAGTAACAAGTTAGTAAGCCTTTCACATTATCATTAATAGTGTTTTCATGAGAATTTGCCTTTAAATTCTTTTCATTATTGATTTAAATGATTGAATTTAGATGTTCTATGCATGAATTAATGAAATACTATGGTTTTATGATGTTTTCCACTATGAACCCATGAAATCCCTGTGTTTTCAAGTTATGAATCATATGATGTGGGATTTTGATAATAAAGGAAGAGTTTTATGAAATTAAGCATGTATTGCTAGCTTTACATGAATTTATGATGAAATCCATATCTAACTAATGTTTTATAAGCATTTATTGTTGAAAGTGGGTTGTTAACCTCAAAAGGTATATTATGGAGTTATGCATTTTCTTATGAAATCTATGCAAATATTTTAAGGGTGCTTTGAGAGTAAAGTATCAATGATAATGATCATGATGAATTATTGAAAGGATATTCTCATGTACACATAAGAGCAAGATGTGAAAGGCTTCCTCACATAGAAGGGATTCTTAGGTTGAAAGACTTTCTAACCTAATTTAATAAAAGAATAAGAGCTATCCTAATGAACTTATCTTGGAATTGTTGTCCAAGGACACCTTTCCATGGATAATGAGAATAAGTAAGAAAATACTATTCCATGGGATTTATGCTTAGCACCGAGAGGATATTGACATTGAGATGGAAGCTCTCCCGCTAGTAGAGGCCAGGTTAAATAAAGAAGCAATCTCATGAGATGGAAGCTCTCCCGTTAGTAGAGGTCGGGTTTCTAGTAGAAATCTCCTTATAACTTAACTATGTGCCCCAAAGGATGATTAGCTAGTGGATCCACTTAAGCTAGAAGTTTATGGTCCTTACCTTAGCAAGTAGGATAACCCTTTTTAGTGTGGGAGACACTGGGGGATCATGTTATAGCTCACATGGTCTCTATGTCGGTTAAGGATAATTCCCCACATTAAAAATGAACTAAGTTTACTCAAGGAGTATCTCATATATGTTCAAAGGTTTTAAAGACGATGTTATCTTGCGTTGACCTTATTTTATGAAGTATGTTTTCTAACTCTCTTATGTTATGTTTTAGCTTTGTCGATTGCATGTCATGAAATGAAATGTCCCTTTTAGCATGATTTAAATATTTTATGCATGGCTATCATACTTGGTACATTGTTTGTACTAACATATACTGTTTTCTACATTTCCCCTAATGCAGGGTTCGACAGTCATGATCATCAGTTTCGTGGCTAGAGGTTGACTTGAGATTTCCCGAGCTTTGGTGAGTCCTCATGCTTTGAGGATGGAGTTTTATTGTTTTCAGTTTCTTTCATGTATTTTTGTTTTGAACATGATAAATGGACTAAGCCTAATTGCACTATATTGTATTAGATTACTATCTATAGACAAGTGTTTTAGATTTCCACTTTTCTTTTAAAAAAACCATTGGACTTAGACTATTGTTTTACTCTTATTATTCTCTTTCTTATGTTATAAGAGATAAGTGGCCTGTATGGAGTTTTTCGTTGTTCGATATGCCATGTTACATCTATGAGGTACCCCTGGGTCATGACAAACTTGGTAATCAGAGCACAAGGTTTAGAATTGTCCTAGGATGTCTCATAAGCCATGTCTAGTAGGGTCTTGTTCATATGTGTGAAGTGAAACACATTTATGAATGAGAGGCTACAAGATGATTAGAAAACTAAACTTCTTTCAGTACTCTAAAGTTGTGCGATAGAGTTTAACTTTATAAGGTTTATCTTCAAATCCTTATCCTATGTTCTTCTAGATATGGCTACCCAAACAGCTTATGCTAGAAGGAGTGTGAGGGAGAATGCGGAAGAAGAAGCTCCTCCCTAGGCTCCTTAAGTTCCGGTTGATATTTTGGCCGAACAAGTGTCTAATGTAGATTTTAGGCTGCTTTTCAAGTGTTGGCTCAAACCTTGTTGGCCCTCGCCAATTGGAAGGTTGCAGTTCCTGTAAGCCCGAATGTGAGTACAACGACTTTAAGAGTGAGGGACTTCACTAGGATGAATCCTCTGGAGTTTCATGGTTCTAAGGTGAGGAAGATCCTCAAGAGTTTATTTATGAGGTCTACAATATTTTGATGTTCATAGGAGTGACGCAGGTGGAAAAGAGGAATTGGCGGCTTATCAATTGAAATGTGTTTCTCTAATTTGGTTTAACGAATGGAAAGTAGGGACACCAGAAGACGTGGGTCCTCTTGATTGGGAGAAGTTTAAAGGTGCTTTTCTTGATAGGGTCTTTCCCCTTGAGATGAGTCAAGCTAAGGTGCTTGATTTCATTAACCTTAGACAAGGGAGTATGAGTGTGATGGAATATGCTCTAATGTTCACACAACTATCTACATATACTCTAACAATGTTGCCGATTCAAAAGCTAGGATGAGTAAGTTCATTTCGGGTGTGTTCAAAATGTTGGTTAAAGAGTGTTGTACCACCATGCTCATTAATGACATGGACATCTATCAAATCTTAGTGCATGCATAACAAATTGAGGAGAAACTCAGGGAAAAGTCTAGGGAGGTAAAAAGGGCTAAGACTGGTGATGGTAATTTCTCTCATGCAAGGTCCAACAGACATGGTCGTTCTAGATTTTGACAAGTGTTTTCCTGTAGAGGTTCCTCCAATGCGCCTCCTAAGTTCAACAAAGATATGGTGTCTAACCCTAAGCCTCAAGGAGGTAATCATAATGAACCTTGATTTCCTATATCTACTTGTGATAAGTGTGGTAAGAAGCACGAGGGTAAGTGCCTTGCAAGAGCGGTCATAAAATGAGGGATTTCCCAATGCTTTGCGGCAAAAGTAAGAGAAGGAAAGCAAGCTTCTCCTAGTGGTCCGGGTTCCAATGCTTCTAAGAAAAACTGATTATATGCACTTTAGACTCGTGGTGAACAAGAGACTTCTCCCTATGTGGTTACCGATATTTAAAAGTTTTCCAATTTGATTTATATGCTTTACTTGATCCCGGTGCTACCTTGTCCTTTGTGACACCATATGTGGCTATGAGGTTTGATGTTCTTCCAGATGTGTCGTTACAACCTTTTTCCTATTGATATTGTGGCTAAGAGGGTCTATAGAAAGTGTCATATTTCCTTGTCCTATAGAGTTACTCTTGTTGACTTGGTAGATCTTGATATGTTAGACTTTGATGTTATTATTGGTATGGTTTGGTTACATTCTTGTTATGCTTCTATTGATTGTAGAACTTGTGTAATAAAATTTCAGTTCCCAAATGAGACTATCCTACAATAGAAGGGGGAAATTATACACCTAAGGGTCAGCTTGTCTATTTGTCTTAAGGATAGAGAGATGATTTCTAAGTGTTAGATTTATTATCTAGTAAGGATTAGGGATGTTGATTCTGAAAACCATACTCTCGAGTCGGTCCCCTTTGTTAATGAGTTTCCAGAAGTGTTCCAGATGATTTGACCGGTATTCCTCTTGAAAGACAAATCGACTTCGGTATTGACCTTCTCCAAGATACGTATCTTATTTCTATTCCTCATTATAGAATGGCTTCGGCAGAACTTAAGGAGTTGATAGAACAATTGAAAGATTTGTTGGTTAAGGGTTTAATCTGACCGAGTATCTCTCCATGGTGTGCTCTAGTTATGTTTGTTAGAAATAAAGATGGTTCTCTTCGCATGTGCATTGACTATCGTTAGTTAAACAAGGTGACTATTAAGAATAAATATCCTCTTCCAAGGATTGATGATTGGTTTGACCTACTTCAAGGAGAAAGTTACTTCTCTAAGATTGATCTTCGATTGGGTTATCATCAATTGATGGTGAAAAATGATAGTATTCCAAAAATGGCTTTTAGAACCCAGTAAGGCCGTTATGAGTTTTTGGTAATGTCATTTGGGTTGACTAAGACCCCGATGGTTTTAATGAATTTGATGAATAGGGTGTACAAACAATACCTTGATATGTTTGTGATTGTGTTCATTCACGATATATTGATCAATTCGAGAAGTGAGGATGATCATTTTGATCATTTGAGGATTGTGTTAAAAAATCTCAAGGGCCAACAACTATTTGCTAAGTTTAGTAAATGTGATTTTTGGCTAAGGTCTGTAGCTTTTATTAGGCATATTGTTTCAAGCAAGGGTATTGAGGTGGATTCTAAGACGACAAATGAGGTCGAGAGTTTGTCTAGACCTCTAACTTCTTCGGATATTAGAAGATTCTTGGGTTTGGCCGGTTACTATAGAAGGTTTGTTGAGGGATTTTTTTAATTGCCTCTCCTTTGACGACTTTGACTCAAAAGAAGGCTAAATTCAAATGGTCCGATGATTGTGAAAATAATTTTCAAGAATTGAAAGATAGACTTACTTCTGCTCCGATTTTTACCTTACCAAAAGGGAGGGATGGTTTTATGGTTTATTGTGATGCCTCAAGGATTGGGTGAGGATGTGTACTTATGCAAAATGGAAAGGTTATTGCGTATGCCTCAAGGCAACTTAAGATTCATGAGAAGAATTATCCTACCCATGACCTTGAATTAGCGGAGGTTGTTTTGCTTTGAAGATTTGCAGGCATTATTTGTATGGAGTTTATGTTAATCTTTTCACCGACCACAAGAGTTTGCAATATGTGTTTAACAAAAAGGATCTGAATTTTATCCAAAAATGGTGGCTTGAGTTATTGAACGATTATGACATGAATGTTCTTTATCACCCCGGTAAAGCTAATGTGGTAGCGGATGCTCTTAGTCAGTTAACTATAGGTAGTGTTCCCCACATTCAGAAAGATAAGAAAGAGTTGGTTCGAGATATTTATAGATTTTCTTGATTAGGTCTTCTTTTAATGGACTCCACTAAGGGTGGTGTTATGGGTCACAATGGCTTAGAATCGTCTTTTGTGGCAGATGTGAAAGCCAAGAAAGGTCTTGATCCAATTTTTGTAGAATCGAAAAAGCGATGTTTAAGAAAGCTGTTGATGCTTTATACCAATGGGGAGATGCTGTCTTTAGATATCAAGGTCGTTTATGTATTCCTAATGTTGATGACTTGAGGGAACAGATCTTTCAGAAGCTCATAGTTTGTAATATTCCATTCACCCAGGAGCCACCATGATATACAATGATTTACGGGAGGTATATTGGTGGATTGGGAGGAAGAAGGATATTGCGGAATTTGTGACTAAGTGTCCTAATTGTCAACAAGTGAAAGTTGAGCATCAGAAATCGGGAGGCTTATCCCAACACATTGGTATTTCTAGTTGGAAGTGGGAAGATGGGAATATGGACTTTATTGTTGGTTTGCCTAGCACCCGGGGGCAACATGAGTCGGTTTGGGTTATTGAAGATCGGATGACGAAATTGGATCATTTTATTCCTATCAAGGTTTCCTATTCGGCGGATGATTATGCTAAGTTGTACATAAGAGAAATGGTAAACTTGCATGGAGTACCTTTATCTATTATTTTAAATTGTGGTTCCCAATTCACTTCTCAATTTTGGAAATCTTTCCAAAAGGGTCTTGGAACTCGTGTTAATCTCAGTACGACCTTTCACCTTCAAACCAATGGGCAAGGGGAGCGTAGTATCCAAACTTTGGAAGATATGTTAAGGGCTTTTGTGATTGATTTCAAGGGCAATTCGGATGACCATTTTCCATTGATTGAGTTTTCTTACAACAATAGCTATCACTCGAGTTTTGATATGGTTGCATTTGCGGAACTATATAGTAGGAGGTGTAGATATCCTATAGGGTGATTCGAGGTGGGTGAATTTTCCCTAATAGGTCCCGAGTTAGTACATGAGGCCATGGAGAAAGTTCGACTTATAAGAAAAAGGTTGAAAACGGCTCAAGGTCGGCAAAACTCATATGCTGATGTGTGAAGAAGGGATCTTGAGTTTGATGTTCATGATTGGGTTTACTTGAAAATTTCACCCATGAAAGGTGTAATGAGGTTTGGTAAGAAAGGAAAGCTTAGTCCCCAATATGTAGGACCATATATTATTTTGAGTTGTGTTGGTAAGGTTCATTATGAAATAGATTTGCCTAATGAGTCGGCATCCGTGCATCCTGTTTTCCATGTCTATATGTTAAAGAAATATGTTAGAGATTTGACATCTATAGTTCCATTAGAAGGGTTGGGAGTTAAGGATAATCTTTCTTATGAGGAAGTTCTAATTGAGATTATAGACCGGCAAGTCAAGAAGCTGAGAAATAATGAAGTAGCTTCCATGAAAGTGTTGTGGAGGAATAAATTAGTCAAGGGTGCTACTTAGGAGGTCGAGGCCGATATGATGTCATGATATCCTCATCTCTTTCGTTCTACTCCTACTCTAGCTTGAGGTAATGAATTTCTCATGGTTTTATTTTTGTTTTGGAGTCATGTGTCTTATGTGTTTCCATGATTTCCTTATCTATGAATGTTCATGAAAAAACTTGGGTTTTGAAAGAAACTGACTTATGTGATTTATTTCCTCATGTTGTTGTGCATTGAGTATCAGTTGTCTATAGACTTAATGAGATGACTTGTTGAACATGCATTAACTATGCTATTGAATATTAATTACCATAAAGGTTCCATGAGATTGTGTTGAACATGCTTTTAGCTTGGAGAAAATAGTTCCTCCTTGAACATAAGTAATTTTGAGATTTCATGCATATTGGGTTGCTAGATGATGTTCCTACTACTTTATGATGCATTGAGTATGTTTAACTTAGAGTTGATGTTTCCTCCTTGATTTGTGTGTGACATGCATAATGGGTTGTTAGACTTAGTTTCACCTGTCCTATGATGTTTTTAGAACGTCCTAGATTGTAGTCGATAGTTTCTCCTTGGCTATATGCATTTTGATGAAGTGACATTGTAGGTTGGGTTGTTAGTTCCTCTCCTACTCTTTTAGAACCAGTTTGAATCTCATTCAAGGACGAAAAGGGAAATGAAACAAATTTTGGGAAGTTGCAGGTGCCATCCACGAAGGCCAACCACGGCCCGTAGGTGCGTCCGTGGATAGGCCACCCCCTTTTTAGCTGTCCAGGTAGGAACCATGACTGGACCTACGAACCTTCGATGGGTCCACGTTCTGTGTTCCAAGAGTCCTAGGTCAGACCAAAAATTGAAAGTCCCTGACTACCATCGATGGCCATGCAGGACGGTAGTCCTCAGCACGATCCGTTAGTGGAGTCTCGTGGGTCGCAACTGACAATTATTTTTCATGAGTAGTTGGGTCCTTTCCTAATTATTTAGTTCCTATTCTATGTTTGGTTGCCTATGTTAAGGACCCCTATATAAGTCTTTTTACCCCCAGACTTGCCAATAGAAATCATTCTTCCAAAATCACAAAAAAAAGAACTCTCAAATAATTCGCTCTAGATGCTTGGATCAGAATTCTGATTGTTCCTGTAGCGACCCTTTCAAAATGATACCACTACTTAAAAAGGAAATGTAATTAAATACTTGCGACATTCAAAACAGATTAATGAGGGCATACTGATTTTAATCTAGTAGAAGGATTAGATTCATAACAAACTCCAATAAAAAAAAAATTAAGCAAATAACCGACCAGATCTTCATGCATATATTAACCTCATACTCGAGGGTAAAATAACAAGCATATTACAAGCTTCCGAGTACCGAAATCAGCCGGCTCATGCTTCACACAACTTTCAAGACATATAGAAAACTAGTATATTACAAGGCTTGGGTTTACACACCCCAAAAAAGATAAAAACGTATAACCATACTTATATTACAATCCATGGTGAGATGACCAAATCAGCCCTCAAAATCTCCTGTAAATATACATCACAAAGATCATGTACAAGTCCATAGGTTATACAAAATATATATGCCTATATGCAAATGTGATCTTCCTTAAGGCTTTCAAAATCTCCATCATCAATGGCCAGCTTCAAGCATCATCGTGAACAACCCCTACGATAGAAACAACTATCTCTAAGCATATAGCTTAGTGGTATAAAAACTATAGGGTTGGATCCCTCAAATTCGACAAGTTATCATTCTCAAGTCAAGGGCAACACGATCGAAACAAAATCAGTAAATCAAGTAAACAATATACAAGGAGTATCAAGTTCAATATATAAAGGTCTACATGTCAAGAATGCTCATAGCACAACTTTTCAAGAGATTCAATAACAAGGCTCACCCAATATATACATCATGTCGTCACACTAAGCACGAGCAAGTATCAAGAAGGATCAACGCCCTACATCAAGAAGGGTCAAAACCCAATAATCAAGAGAACCAAGAACCATATTAAAAATGGCTTCCTAGTTCGTACTTCAAATGGACAACTTCCATTCTTAAGACGAACTAAAAATCCAGAGTCAAGATGGAAAATGATCTGAACCAAGAGGCATGCCAAGAGTGACGAAGTCAGCCACAAGAAGGACAAGCTCCCAACAAGAGTGCTAAGTGATTAAACAATCTGTACAAGTGGACGAGTTACACAAGCGTCTTTAATGTATTAAACAATACCAACACAACAATGCAAAGTGGAAAGGGGTAACCAAGGTACCAAGATAAACTTTCAGATATGCCAGCAGGTAAAAAGAGTACAAGTACAAGATTATACACAAACCTCAGTTCTTTAGCACCCAAAGAGTCTAACAAAACTCCACGAGTCAAACCGTAGACCAAGCAGCGTATCAAAGTCTTCAACTTGTATACAAGGATATACAACCTTAAAAAATGAATTCAATAACTTATTTACTTTCTAACAGATCAATAGTGATGACATAAAATTAGGGTTATCATTACAAGTAAGCCTATTCTGTACAAATACGACTATGCTCCCAGAACAGTAAATTCTGGCCATCGTAGTGCCTCATGTCGAAATTAAGATTTGAAATGGCGAACGGCCAAACTGGACTGTTTACTATTCATGAAAGATGTAGGTACCTCTCTTAAGGTTTTAAAAAACCAATAATCACCGTTAAATGTACTTTGGATCATAAGATATATTCAAAACAGTAACAGTTGTCCATACAGGATTCCAAACTTCAGAATCTAGACAGAACTTGTTCTATGATGAGTCCCATATTTAGAATCCATAACAACCAAATTAGAGTTTAATATAAATATAAGATTTGTACATATACTAATTATCTTTCCAAATCATATTTATTCACAGTAAACAAAGTTCTACAAAACAATATATGCTTAATCTACTAAACGCTACCCAACTCAAAAACAGGTTTTACTACTTACCAAAGAGAAGAGTGTAACTCGATTTCCAGCCAAAAGGACCAAGATTTTATCTTGTGATCTTGAAGAACAACAGGTTACATATTGTTCTAAGGGACTTACTTCAGATGAGACGAATTTCCTAAGAGGAGGTGTCAAAATATAGTAAAACAAGAGGTGCTTATCGTGTACACAGTTGTCCCTAAAAGTTGGCTGCCCAAATAATAGTGTGCTGCCCAATTGCATACATATACACCTATATATATATATCCTTCACCTCCTTTTTAAAACTATACATATTTCTAATTAAAACATTACGCAAATACCCCCATACAATACATTAAATTACGATGACAATTATTTTAAGCAAGGTTGCAAATATAACATTATTTCAATTTCCCAAAAAAATGAGAATAAAACATATTGTAGTAATTAAGCAGTGGTTTATCGACAGGCGACTCTTGTTAGCATTTTCGGGGTGTTACAACTCTCTCCCCCTTAAAGAAATTATGTCTCGAAATTTACCTTACACTATTCTCGGAACAAGTGTGGATACTGGGTTGTCATGTCTTCTTCTCTTTCCCACGTAGCTTCTTTTCCAGAATGGTTCCTCCAAAGTACCTTTACTAAGGGAATTCTCTTGTTTCTAAGTTGCTTTACTTTTCGAGCTTGAATTAGAATAGGTTCTTCATTAAACGTCAAGTAAGGATTAACCTCAATAGATTCAACTAGAAAAGCATGAGATGGATCAGAACAATATCTTCTGAGCATAGAAACATGGAAGACATTGTGGATCTTATCTAACTCAAGTGGCAAAGCCAATTTATATGCAACTGGTCCAACCCTTTCAAGTATATCATAAGGTCCAATAAATTGAGGACTAAGTTTTCCTTTTTGGCCAAATCTCATAATATTTTTCCATAGCGACACCTTTAAGAATACTTTATCTCCAACTTGATATTCAATGTCACGCCTTTTAAGATCAGCGTACGACTTTTGTCAATCCAAAGAAATCTTTTGACGATCCTTGATAAGTTTTACCTTGTCTTCTGTTTGTTGCACAATTTCAGGACCAACAAGTTTTATTTCACCAACTTCACTCCAACAAAGAGGGGTCTGACGCTTTCTTCCGTATAAGGCTTCGTAGAGAGGCATTCCAATACCCGATTGGTAACTATTATTGTAAGAAAATTCTATCAAAGCCAAGTGTTTGTCCCAACTACCCATAAAATTCATAATGCAAGCTCGAAGCATATCTTCTAAAATTTGTATCAGTCTTTCCGACTGGCACTCCGTTTGAGGATAGAACGAAGTGCTAAACCTCAACTTAGTACCCAAAGCTTCCTGCAGGCTACCCCAAAATCTAGATGTAACCCTAGGGTCCCGGTCTGATACAATAGACACACGGATCCCATGTAGTCTTACAATCTCATTAATTACAACTCGGCTATATGCTCAAGTGAGTAATCCATTCTGATTGCTAAGAAGTGAGCACTCTTGGTTAGCCTGTCCACAATCACCCATATTGCTTCATGATTTCTCTGAGTGCGAGGAAGTCCCGAAATTAAGTCCATTGTTATTCTCTCCCATTTCCATTCCGGCATCGACAATGGCTGTAGTAAACCAACTGGGACATGATGTTCTACCTTTACTTGTTGACAAACCAAACATTTAGAGATGAACTCCGCAATGTCTCTCTTGATACCATTCCACCAATAATTTTCTTTGATGGTCTGGTACATCTTTGTACCTCCAGGATACATTGCATATGGTTAAGTATGTGCTTCATTCAATATTTCTCTCGTTAATTTGTCATCATTAGGGACACATAACCTATTTTAATAAAATAATACACCATCCCCTATTAATGTAAAATCAAGCTTTTCCCCATTTTGAACTTGTCTGGTCAGTTTTATAAGTTTCTCATCTAACATTTCTGTTTCTTTCACATGTCCAAGTAATATTGGCTTTACTTGCGAATTAGCAATAACTGAACCATTTGAATCAGGTGTAAAACAAATATTCATGGCTCTTAACTCAAGGAGCAAGGGTAAAGGACTCAAATAAATGCTTGCGAAGGATTTTTGACTTAAGGTATCTGCAACCACATTGGCTTTAGTTGGATAATAATCAATCGTGCAGTCATAATCCTTGATGAGTTCAAGCCATCTACGTTGTCGAAGGTTTAGCTCCTTCTGAGTACCCAAGTACTTTAAGCTCTTGTGATCAGTGAATATATGACATTTCTCTCCATACAAATAATGCCACCATATTTTGAAAGCAAACACTATAGTAGCAAGTTCAAGATCATGAGTAGGATAATTCAATTCATGCGGTTTTAATTTCCGATAGGCATAATAAATTACCTTCCCTTCTTGCATCAAAATGCATCAGAGACCATTGTGAGAAGCATCATTGTATACTACATACTCTTTCCCTTCAATTGGTAGAGTAAGTATAGGCGCTTGATTCAACAAGGATTCGAGAGTTTCAAAGCTCTGTTGACATTTGTTATCCCCAATAAACTTTACTTCCTTCTGCAAGAGCTTAGTCAAAGGAGAGGCGATAATCGAAAAGCCTTTCACAAATCTTCTGTAGTATCCTGCTAAGCCCAAGAAACTTCTTACCTCAGTCGAACTTTTGGGAGGTCTCCATTCAACAACTGCTTGTACTTTACTAGGATCAACCTTCACACCTTCTGTTGATACAACATGTCCCAGAAAAGCTACTTCATCAAGCCAAAATTCATACTTGGAAAGTTTAGCATAAATTTATTTCTCCCTCAAAATTCGCAAAATAATCCGGAGGTGTTTATCATGGTCTTCACTATTTCTGGAAAATATTAAAATATCATCTATAAAAACAACCACAAACTGATCAAGATAAGGTTTGAATACTCGATTCATTAGATCCATAATTAACGCAGGAGCATTTGTCAATCCGTATGGCATCATTAAAAAATTATAATAACCATACCGAGTTCTAAAAGCAGTTTTAGGAATATCATTCTCTCTAGCCAGCAGTTGGTGATATCCAGATCTTAAATCAATTTTTTAGAATACTTTAGCACCCTTAAGTTGGTCAAACCAATCATCGATCCTTGGCAGCGGATATCTATTCTTAATTGTTAGTCTGTTCAATTGTATATAGTTAATACAAAGCCTAAGAGTGCCATCTTTCTTCTTTACGAATAAAACAGGGGCTCCCCAAGGAGAAACACTAGGTCGAATAAAACATTTCTCAAGAAGTTCTTGCAATTGAGCTTTCAATTCTCTTAACTCTGCTGGAGCCATTTTATAAGGGGTGATCAAACTACGAGTAGATCTAGGAATAATCTCGATTGGAAATTCAACCTCTCTTTCCGGAGGCAATCCCGGAAGGTTTTCTGGAAATACTTCTGAAAAATCACATACAGTAGGTATGCCCTTGATAAAAGGACTTTTCAATTGTGTATCAACTATGTGAAGAAGGTATGCCCTACAACCTTGACGCATCAACCTTCTTGCCAAGGCCGCAGAAATAAAACTAGATGCCACTGATCTTTCACCTTGTACAATGATGTGTGAAAATGTAGGATCTTTAAAAGTCACATGCTTAGACCTACAATCTACCACCGCATATTATTTATAAAGCCAATCCATCCCGACAATAATATTAAAATTCTTGAAGGGCATTTCAATCAAATTAGAAGGGAAGACTAGGTTTTGAATCACAAAGGGACAATCTTGGTAAACTTGATTACATACAACTTGATAACCCAAAGGACTTTCAACCAGCACATCGTAATTAAGTCTCACAGATTTCACATTATCAGGAAGAACAAGTGATGAAAAAATATAGGAATGTGTAGTACCAGGATCAAATAATGTAAACACACATAAGCCAAATAAGTGAAATTTACCGGCAACCACGTCTTGTCCATCTTGATCATCCCTCTGCCTCATAGCATAAGCGCGTGCAGTAGCCCTTTGCCCACTAGCTTGATTAGCTCCACTTGTACCTGCTGCCTGGGTGTTTTTAGGTCTTACACCTCTATTAGATTGAGGAGAATTAACAGAAGGCTTATTAACTGAGCCTTCAGTTTTAAATGAAGGAGCATTACTAGGATTAGGACAATCTTTCACTTTATGATCAAAGCTCCCACAATTGAAACATGCACTAGAAGCTCTCCTGCAAGTGCCATAATGATTCTTTCCACATTGTGGATAGGTAGGAACAAGAGGCTTGCCTTGGCCATAATTTGGAGTGCTAACTGTAGAAAATTCTAATCTATTTTGCCTTTGTTGAGGTGGCCTGTTATCACTACCAGCCTTAGAATTATCAAAACTTCCCCTTTTTGATGGACCCCCAAAATCTGGTCTAGGCTTTCGGAATCTATTTTCATTTCTACTAGCTTCTTCTTTATCAAATCGTTCCCAAGTAAAAGCAGCAGAAACTGACTTACAAAATTTCTCATGTTGCAGGATCACCACATTCTTTCTAATGGAATCATTTAAACCATCTTCAAATTTCCTGCACTTGTCTTTTTCCTATTTAATAATACCACCAGCATGGCAATAGAGCCTTATAAACTTCTGTTCGTATTCAGCAATAGACATGCCTCGTTGCGTTAGATTTAAAAAGTCTTTTTTCTTTGCATCACAATAAGCAGGTGGGACATACTTCATCTGAAATTCCTTGAGAAAATCATCCTAAGTAAGAACAGAAGGTTTTACCTTGGCATTCGGAACACTTACCTACCAATCGTAAGCATCATTTTGTAACAGTGAAATAGCATACTTAAATTTGGCAACATCTGAACAGTCCAATTGCTCAAATACCCTCTCCATACGATCAAGCCATTGTTCAACAGTAGCTTCAAACTCCACTCCACCCATTTTCCTCATTTTCTCAAAGTTAATCCTGTGGGGATCATGCATCGATTCAGCCATATGGTGGAAGAATTCAGCCATTTGTTAAGAATGAGGATTCATGGTTTGAGTACCATGACTAATGTGAGGATGTGGACCAGCTCTTACACCCTGATGGTTTCCCACATCAGAACCACTAGTGTGGGGAACATACTGGTTCATGATATGTTCTCCAACCCCTTCCAATGCATGAGGTTCGGAAACAGAGGCACCCGAACCATCACGAGAAGCTTCTATAGATCGGTCAGAAGAAGTGGCCATAACATAATTCCTTCAAAAGGGAAGATCACATTGCATTAAGGATGTGTACTAGATGCATATGCACTCTACATGCGATGCAATTATCATAAACCATATAAGCAAACATATAATCTAAATAGAACCTTTTCGAAAGAAAACAACTATATTAGTAATTCACAACAAAATTCTTAGAACCACAAGCCTAGGCTCTGATACCAACACTTGTAGCGACCCTTTCAAAATGATACCACTACTTAAACAGGAAATGTAATTAAGTACTTGCGACATTCAAAACCGATTAATGAGGGCACACTAATTTTCATCTAGTAGAGGGATTAGATTCATAAAGAACTCCAATAAAAAAAGAATTAAGCAAATAACCAACCAGATCTTCATGCATATATTAACCTCATACTCGAGGGTGAAATAACAAGAATATTACAAACTTCCGAGTACCGTAACCAGCCGGCTCATTCTTCACACAACTTTCAAACTAGTATATTACAAGGCTTGGGTTTACACACCCCAAAAAATATAAAAACGTATAACCATACTTATATTACAACCCATGGTGAGATGACCAAATCAGCCCTCAAAATATCCTGTAAATATACAGCACAAAGATCATGTACAAGTCCAAAGGTTATACGAAATATATATGCCTATATGCAAATGTGATCTTCCTTAAGGCTTTCAAAATCTCCATCATTAATGGCCAGCTTCAAGCATCATCGCGAACAGCCACTACGATAGAAACAACTATCTCTAAGCATATAGCTTAGTGGTGTAAAAACAATAGGTTTGGAGCCCTCAAATTCGACAAGTTATCATTCTCAAGTTAAGGGCAGCACGATCGAAACACAATCAGTAAATCAAGTGAAAAATACACAAGGAGTATCAAGTTCAATATATAAAGGTCTACATGACAAGAATGCTCACAACACAACTTTTCAAGAGATTCAATAACAAGGCTCACCCAATATATACATCATGTCGTCACACTTAGCACGAGCAAGTATCAAGAAGGATCAACACCCTACATCAAGAAGGGTCAAAACCCAATAATCAAGAGAACCAAGAAGCATATTCAAAATGGCTTCGTAGTTCGTACTTAAAATGGACAATTTCCATTCTTAAGACGAACTAAAAATCCAGAGTCAATATGACAAATGATCCGAACCAAGAGGCATGCCAAGAGTGACAAAGTCACAGCCACAAGAAGGACAAGTTCCCAACAAGAGTGCTAAGTGATCAAACAATCCGTACAAGTGGGCGAGTTACACAAGCGTCTTTAACGTATTAAAGAATACCAACATGACAATGCAAAGTGACAAGGGGTAAACAAGGTACCAATATAAATATTCAGATGTACCAGAAGGCAAAAAGAGTACAAGTACAAGTTTATACACAAACCTCAGTTCTTTAGCACACAAACAGTCCAACAAAACTCCACGAGTCAAATCGTAGACCAAGCAGCGTATCAAAGTCTTCAACTTGTATACAAGGATATACAACCTTAAAAAATTAATTCAATAACTTCTTTACTTTCTAGAAACTCAATAATGATGACGTAAAAATAGGGTTATCATCACAAGTAAGTCTAGCCTGTACAAGTACGACTATGCTCCCAGAACAGTAAATTCTGGCCATCGTAGTGCCTCATGTCGTAATTAAGATTTGAAATGGAAAACGGCCAAACTGGACTGTATACTCTTCATGAAAGATGTAGTTACCTATCTTAAGTTTGCAAAACACCAAGAATCAGCGCAAAATGTATTTTGGATCAAAAGATATATTCAAAACACTAACAGTTGTCCATACAAGATTTCAAACTTCAGAATCTAGACAGAACTTGTCTAATGATGCGTCCCATATTTCGAATCCATAACAACCAAATTAGAGTTTAACATAAACATAAGAGTTGTATATATACGAATTATCTTTCCAAATCATATTTATTCACAGTAAACAAAGTTCTACATAACATGATATGCATAATATAATAAACACTCTCAAAAACATGTTTTACTACTTACCAAAGAGAAGAGTGTAACTCGATTTACAGCCAAAAGGACCAAGATTTTCTCTTGTGATCTTGAAGAACAACAGGTTAGATAATGTTCTAAGGGACTTATACTTCAGCTGAGACAAATTTCCTAAGAGGAGGTGTCAAAATATAGTAACACAAGAGGTGCTTATCATATACACAGCTGTCCCTAAAAGTTGGCTGCCCAAATAATAGTGTGCTGCCCAATTGCATACATATACACCTATATATATATATATATCCTTCACCTCCTTTTTAAAACTATACATATTTCTAATTAAAACATTACGCAAATACCCCCATACAATACATTAAATTATGATGATAATTATTTTAAGCAAGGTTGCAAATACAACAATATTTCAAGTTCCCAAAAAAATGAGAATAAAACATATTGTAGTAATTAAGTAGTGGTTTATCGACATGCAACTCTTGTTAGCATTTTCAGGGTGTTACAGTTCCGTTCGACATGAGGGATGATTTTAGTCCTAGTTGAGGTCCTAGTTGAATTCTCCAAGGTTCTAAGGGCATTTTTGAAGGGTTCGACCTCACCAACCGTCTATGTGTGCAACACAAACCGTTAAGAGTTAGAAAGAGAGTGATATCCAGAGTTAGCAACTGACCCTCACAATCCCATGCTTGGGGGCATGCAGTAGGCCCTAGTTACAACTTCATCTCCATAAGCCCCAATAGTAGCAACGTAGGTTCATCCTACAGTAGAGGCACCTAAGGCCGATGTATCATTTGGGAGTGCCAAACTTGTGGTTGCTGCCTGGAGCTATACCGCTAGAGGAGTATACGATGCTAAGGGTGTTTCTCAAACTTTAGCTTTCGAGCTTTCTAGGGTGTTAGTGAAGATGCCCACTAGTTTCTCACTACTTGCTAGGAATGGCTTTGTACTTTAGGTCTGGTGGAGTCGAGAGGAGTCGACTTTACTGCTTACAAGTTAGATGGGCCCGCCTGGCATTGCTGGTGTACATTTACATAAACTAGGCTAGATGGGTCTCCACCTGTCACTTGGACTGAGTTTTTTGAGGTCTTGTTGGCTAGGCTTATCCCCAACATCGTTATAGATTTTTTTTTGGTCTTAGATCTGTAGATTGGAGCAGAGCTCCATGACTGTGTCTAAGTATGACACAAATTTCCACGAGTTCTCCCTCCATGATACTATTATCCTACCTACTGAGGAGGTGAGAGCTTGGTGCATTGTTCATGCTTTGAGACTATTGTTGTAGATCGAGACCTAGTCTATGGTCTATGGTGTCTGTTACTTTCTTAATGTGGTTGACCTTGACCATACTTACAATAAGTTTCATTGTGAGGTCCATGGGGGAAACAACATGAGACCTAAGCATGTGGGCAGCTACAGTGGGTCCTATTTTAGGAAGAGGGGCTTTTATGATAACCCTAGGTAGCGGATTTAGAAGGGAAAATCGAGTCATTGTCTTCGAGCCTCATTAGTGGCTTCATAGGGTTACCGATATAGTCAGGATGAGGATAGCTATAGTCCGACTAGAGATGGGTCTTAGTCATGTGATTTATGTTGTGGTGTCCATTCTTTTAAAGCTGGTCGTCTTCGGGTTGTCTTAAGTGTGTGGAACTTTACCACTGGTCAAGAGATTATCCCTTGCATAGGTTCAATGGTCCTGCTCCATAGGTAGGTCCACCAGATCTACCAACTCCACAACAACACATCTAACTATAGGTCGAGGTGAAAGTTTAAATCATTGTGATGGTCATTGAAAACACTCTACTACACCTTTAATAATTCAAAGTGTAGGCGGTCGCTAACAATTATAAACCCAACGATAAGTTTGGGTCGATCCCATAAGGAGTGATATGGTAAAAAAATTAATTACAAAGTGTAGAAGTCCTCTAATCTTTTATAGAAGTAAGAGGATACGCAACATAAAGTAAATTAAAGAGTTTTACTCATCCATATCAAAGGGATGAATTTAGTAACCAATTGTTAACATAAATGAATAGCAGAGACTTTTATCAAGTATAAAGAGGTCCGTAGGGGTATGTGAACAATGGAATATACATTTCGCCTAATGGTTAATTATTAAATGCATGAAATTATTGAATATCAATGGGTAGGATAGGTTCTAGCTATAATATCCATTTTTCAATTGACTAATATGCGTCAAATGAGTTCTTTTGAACATCAACAAGCTTAGCATTACGAAACAACCCAACCCCTTAACACAACCCACTTTACCGAGCTCGGTATGAAAGACACATGGCCATATGATTATCAATCATTTACTAGAATCTAAACAACTTTCGCAAGGTAGCATCGGGTGTTGAATCATAAATGAATTTGCTAATTTATTTCATGAATGAAAACATGAATAAAAAAATTGAAACCATTTCAAAACATCAATAAAACTAGAAATTAATTAATACCCATAAGCTAATATGCAATTGATTATATAATCATTCCTCTAACGAGATGGGAATCAACAAATTATTGAAAACAGAAAGAAATCATTATCGAAGAGATTATCCATCTGAATTAACAACAATCTATGACGATCAATGCCAAAATTAAGACACGAATTCTAAATCCTCAAATCCAAGCTTAAAAACGTCTACCAAATTGTTCAATATTGTCAAAGTATGTAAAACTCTCTCCAAAACTATGTTCTATTTGTTTTCTCTCTCAAAAAACAAATTTATACGTTTCCAAAATCTTCACAAAAATCTCAGCATGAAATCCACTCGGTGATATTAGTTAAGATCGGCAAACGACTTGGTGATCCGCTAACATGCACATCTTCTCGACATTTTGCTTGACTCCTGACTCCAATTGTTCAGAAAGATTTTGCGAGTTGGGTTGCTTCATTAGTTCAACTCGGCGAATCTCCGAAGTATCTTTTCTCTAAGTTATTTGGCTTAATCTATGGCCTACTTTGCTGAAAGTTTTGGCGAGCTGGAGGATCACTCTCCGCGTCACTGAGTGGCTTTTGCAAGCTCCAAGCTTTCTTTTCTTTAGGTTTTCCAATCTTTTCACTTCTTTCTGTATCATAATATCCTTGCGTTGTTCTTAAGCCTTCATTGTTGCAAATAAACAAATTAAAATCAGTTATGAGCACATAATAAGCATTTAGGACACTAATTCATTGAATACCGAGCCCAAAATTAGTAAAAATTCCTGACTCCTCATTCATCAAGGTGTTTAGGGTTGTTGCAAAGGAGGAAATTCAGGTGGTAGATCTAATGGTCATGGCAGAGGCATACATGGCCACTTCTTTGTAGCCCTAGTGAGGGTAGAGGATGAGCCATTGAATGATCTGATCAGAAGTATGATTATTTTATGCCAGCAGCCTCCCTCAACTTTATTTGATTTAGGCTCTGCCTTGTCGTATGTATCAGTTAATATGCTTCCCATATGGTTTTGACTTCTTAGCCTTTTGAAGAGTTGTTACGTGTGTCGACCCCCATGAGTGACTCTTTTGTAATGGATCAAGTGTTTCATTTTTCCATGGTAACTATCCAGGGCCGTGATACTCAGGCATACCTTATATTTCTCATTATGCTTGATTTTGATGTTATTCTAGGCATCAACTGGTTTTCCCTTGCCGTGTGGTCTTAGACTTCTTCACTAAGATTTTTACGTTGATAATGCCTAGTGTTTTCCCAGTGGTGTGCAACGACTCTTGCACTAGCACACAAGTTGGACTTATCTTTTTTATTTAGGCTCTAAGTTTATTTGCTAGCAACTTTTTATCTTATTTAGCCTATGTGAATTATATTAGTTGGGAGGTCCCTCCACTTGGACCAGCTCGAGTCGTTTGTGACTTTGTCGTTGCATTTACTATACCTCTACCTAGTCAACCCCCAAAGCATGATATTGAGCATTCAATTGAGCTTTTGTTGGGTACTCGACATATTTCCATTCTTCCATATCGTATAGCTCCTGCACAAAATAGTGTTCAACCTCATGATCTCTATGATAAGAGGTTCATCAAGCCTAGTGTATCTCCTTGGGGTTATGCCATTCCATTTGTGAAGAAAAAGGATGGTATGATGCACATGTGTATTGATTATATGTAGATGGATAACGTGAAAGTGAAGAACTTTTTCCTAATGATTTAGGGTGAAAGTTCTACTTTACAACCTTTAGGGGGAGCATTGTTTAATAAGATTGGTTTGAGATCCAATTACCACTAGCTAAGGATTAGCGTATCACACATTCCTAAGATGACATTTCGATATTGCCACAATGAGTTCCTTGTGATGTCTGTTGGGTTGACTAATGCCCCTGTTACCTTTCTTGAGTAACGCAGGTGTTCATGCTTTATCTTTATTTTTTCATCATTGTGTTCATATAAAATATTTTTTGTACTTGTGGATCAAGAGAGATCACGAGCATCATTTGTGGATTGTTCTCAACACCGAGAGATCAGTGGCTTTCTGTCAAGTTCTCTAAATTCGAGTATTGGCTTAAATCTCTAGCATTTTTTGGGCACGTTGTGTCTAAAGATGGGATCAAGGTAGATAAGGCGAATATTGGGGCTATTCATGATTGGTCTATTCCTACTTCAGTTACTCAGATTTAGAGGTTCGTCGAATTAGCGAGCTACTACAAATGGTTCTTCAAAGATTTCTCTACTATTGCAGTACATCTCACCGGTTAACTTTTGTTAATATTCCTTTTGAATAGTTTGAGGAGTATTATCTAAGCTTTGGAAGCCCATAAAATTGCGGACGATACCTCTTTTATTAATTGTCCTAGTTGAGGGCAAGGGTTTAACGATATATTGTGATACATCTGGTGTTAGTTGGGATTTTATATTGATTGAGCAGGGTCAGGGTAAAGTTTATGCGTTGAGGAAACTTATGCTTCATGAGAAAAACTACCCTACTCATGACTTGGAGTTGGTGGTTATAGTTTTTTCCCTTAAGATCTAGACTCACTACTTGTATGGAGTTTGTTGTAAGATCTAAACTGATCACATGAGTCTTAGGTACATAATGAGCTAGAGCGACCTTTGATCGAGGCAGGGCCATTGGATAGAGCTTCCCAAGGACTATGACCTATTTATTTTCTATAATCTGAGCAAAGAGAAATTTTTAGTAGATGCTTTGAGCCGAACGATAGTGAGTATGGGTAGTGTAGCCTTAATGTTTACTATTGAGCGACATTTATTTACTATTTATCTATTAAGATGATTTTGTTGGTTATTTAAGATTCTAGGCGTGTCTTAGCCTAAGTGGGAGCCCAGTAATCCTTGCTTGATCAGGTAATGGTCATCAGTTTCAAGAAGAGACTTTGGTTGCGCTTTGAGATTGAGTGTTACCAGCAGATGCCGGTCTTGATACTTTGTATTCACATGGGGTTTTAAGGTTTGGTGTTTGTATTTATTTTTCGAGAGTTGGGGATTTGATTCGTCTCATAGTTCATGAGAGCCATTATTCTCGATATTCTATCCATTGTGGCACTCTGAAGATGTATCCTGATTAGAGACAATACTACTGGTGGAACAACATCAGGAGAGATATTACAAACGATGTGTTCGTTCTTATGTTGCAAGCAGGTGAAGGCAAAGCATTTGAGGCCCGATGGTAAGTTTCAATGATTACCTATTTTAGAGTGGATGTGGGATCACATCACCATGTACTTTGCGGCATGTTTGCTTTGGAGTTCTAGAGTTCACTACAACAAATTTCGCCTATGGCCACACAACTTCTAGACAACGCTTAAAAAGTGTTGCAAAAAGAATCTAAGAGCACACTTTTAAAGTGTGACCTTTATATCGAGCTTTTGGCCACATAAATATTGGAAACACTTTGAAAGTGTACTAATTATATTTATAGGCTTCACATAATATGTCACGACCCACGGGTACACCCTATATGTAACATGGCGTATAGGACCCCAAGAGGCCCCATACAAGCCACTTATCATTCATAAATAAGAAATCAAACAAAAGAGATAAAGAAGAACAGTTCAAGTCCAAAAGTTTTATAAAAGTAAAATGGAACTCTAACTCACTTATCTCAATAGCCATCAAAATAAATAGAATTATATTTGGCCTAGCCCATAAATAATGTCCAAAAGGTAAAGTAAGATAGAAACTGAAAACAATGAGAATCCTTCCTCGAAGCGTAACGATACACCAAAGTTCGAAAATCTCGCAAATCAACCTCTAGCTACAAAACTGAGAACTCTGACAGTCAGACCCTACATTTGGGTATATGTAGAAAAGAGTATGCGTTAGTATGATAGCTATGCATAAAACATTTAAATCATGCTAAAAAGAGACATTTTCATAAGTATGCAATGATCAAGATAAAACTTGTATCTTGAGTGTTAGAAACCATAAGTCATAAAACCACGATCAATACAAGTGAACATCAAGTTAAAACATACTTACGATACTTCCTTGAAGTAACCTTGATTCGTCATAACTTTTATTATTTGTGGGAAATAGCTTTAACTGACATATAAGACCATGTGAGCAATAAACATGGAATTCGTTGTCTACCCTACACCGAAAAGGGGTGTCCTACTTGCCAAGGAAGGACCATGAACTTCTAGCTATTGTGGATCCACTACGTAATGTCTATCTAGAAAATCCTCCTATGGGGGTACATAGGTAAGGGATAAGGAGATTGCTAATAGAAACCTGACCTCTAATAATGGGAGATCCTCCATCTCAATATCCTCTCGATACTATGCATAAGTCCCACAGAGTAATTATTTTCTTAACTTATTCTTATTATCCATGGAAGGGCACATCATCTTGCCAATCCAAGCTAAGTTTTATGTTATCAACGGAAAGGTATCATTCAATAACCAATCAAAGCTAGGTAATGCATCATCCATGGAAAGGTACAATTAAGTAACCGATCCAAGCTAGGTCTTATTAGAATAGCTCCTAAGATCTTTAATTCATATTTTAGTTGAGAAATCCTTTCAACTCTAAGAATCCTTTATGTGAGAATGTCCTTTCACAAATCATGGTTTAATGTGTTTATGAGAAATTCTTTCAACAACAAAACAACAATCATCATTGATACTTTACTATCAAAGAATCCTTCAAACATTTACATAAATCTCATAAGAAATGCTTAGTTCATAATCTCTTCATTCATAATTCAAAACCCACATCACATTATCATAATTGGAAAACCTGGGCTCATAGCGAAATTCCAACACTTCAGATTCTAGAGAGGGCAAATACCATGTTAGAACTTTAAGGTTCCATCCCACTAAGGCAAACGACGGCCGTGGATGGAACCACAGACTGTAAGTGGGACCTTAAAGATACATCAAGGAGACTCTAAAGGCAGGAACCACGGCCAGCACCCAAGAACCCTTGATGGGTCAACGAATCTTGGCTAGGGGAACCGTAGGTCAAGCCAAAACTCTCTGAACCTACTAAAGAGTGAGCAGGTTGGACCGTTTCTCAGTCCACGGTCCGTTAGTCTCGATTCGTGGATGGTGAGGAAGTGGTTAATGTCAAGGGTAGTTGGGTCTTTTCCTAAATTGATTAGTTGTTATACTATGTAGTTTTACCCTTCATTAAGACCCATATATAAGAATTTTAACCCCCAAATTCACCAAAATCACGTCATTCTTCCAACATCACAAAAGAAAATCAATTATCCTTTCCAAAATATTTCTCTCTAGAACTTGAAGAAGAAGAAGGATTCACCGAGGCTTTCAAGCTAAGGTCATGCAACAGTCCAGAACTAGTAGACTAAGCTAGAGCTTGACGTTAGGGTTAGAGCTTTGAAAGAACCTTCCCATCCTTAAAAATAATATATTCGTGTTATAAAGTCAACGCATAAACCCCAAGGACCAACCTTGGGTCCTTGATGCGGAAAAGACCTACAGGGCTGCCAGGCAGTGACCCACGAAAGGCACCCACGCCTAATGGATCAACACACGCCCCGTAAGGGGCAACGTGGGTGAGGCCTTTTTGGAATCTGTCTAAGGCAGTAGCCATGGGCAGGACCCACAACTGGTGGATGGGTCCACGCCACATCGCTTGCATCCATAGGTCAAGCCCCCCAAATTCAGGTCCTAGTCCCTCGACCCATATTTGACCATAATGAACCGTGGGTCAATTCATGATCCGTATGTGAGGGGATAGTGGTTCACACCTGGAAGATTGTTTTAGGGAGTTAGTTGAGGGGTAGTTTCAAGTTTTCCAATTTAATTAACCATTAACTAACGTCATTTTGTATTATTTTAGACCAAGTATATAAGTGGTTAAAGCCGCTAAAGCTTAGTTTTAAAAATCGTAACAACCAAAGTTCCAAATCAAAACCTCTCCAGTATTTCTCTCACTAAAATCTCCATTGAAGAAGAAGAAGAAGTCAAGGTCTAGGGTTCAAGAAATGATATTTCCACTCAATTTTGTGAGGAATATTCATAAGGTATGGTGGATTTTCATATATGGGTACCCTCACCCATAGAGTCCCTTCAAAACGTGATTTTAAAGCTTCCAATTTTCCCAAAAGCTAGGGTTTCAATCTTAGTCATGGGTTCTCTTTCAAAACGTTTTCAATAGTTGATTTATGATGGTTTATGATTGAATTGATGATTTATTGTTGATTTATGATGAAATACCCCCAAGAACCCGTTAATCCCCCATATTACTAAATTGTGATTTCATGATGTGGGTTGATTGATTATAGAAGTATGCCAATTGATTATGTCTATATTGATTGAGTTTATTGAATCATGATATTCTCCATATCTAATGTAGTAATTCTAGATGCTTGGGTTGAATGTGATTCATGATTCTTGAAGGGAAATTTTTTAGTGTTTGTACATGTTTATGAGAATAGTGTATGAGCTTATGATTCACTTAGATAGTGAAGATCCTATGAATAGGGTGTAATTGTAGTATTGTTGACATATCATTCTCCCCATACCCTTACACACGACTATGCATGAAATGTCTATGACTTTGATAATGTTGTTGTGTTGATTGAAAGGTTATTCTCATGAACACACTATGAATATGATGTGAAAGGTTTACTCACATATTAATGATTCTAAAGGTTGAAAAGCTATTCTCACCTACTGAATCTATTAGCTATTATGATACCATGTTGGTTTGAGCACTAGGGCATTCTTTCGTGAACATGAACATAATTTAAGACTTTACATGAATATTAAAGGGAATTATGCTTAGCACCGAGTGGATATGAGTATGAGATGGAAGATTTTACGCCAGTTAGTCTGGCTTCCAAATGTGTTACTTTTACGCCAGTTAGTCCGAGTTCCCAAAATAGTTATCTCATGAGATGGAAGCCTTTTACCTTAGTTAGTCTGGGTTACTAGTAGCAATCTCCTTATCCCAAAACTATGTGCCCACATAGGCTTTTAGCTAGTCGATCCACCTAAGCTAACAAACTAGTTCTACCTTAAGCAAGTGGGACACCTCTTTTTGGAGTGGGGGCATGACACCGTATTCCATGTAGCTCACATGGTCTATGTCGGTTAAGGCTATTTCCCTACATAATAAGAATATGAACTATCACATGAACATGAACATGAACTATACTTATGACTTCTCAATAAGCTCTACTTAGTGTGAGTTGGGGTATGAGACTTCACTTATACATTGAAAAAGTAGGATTTGAAAAAGGATACGGTGTGGTTTACTTATGCTAAGAAGATATATGAATTATGCATGTATGATATGGATTGTTTCTAAGAATTACTTTACTTTCTATAAGCTATGAACATGAATGTTTCATTGTCTATGAGCATTGGCTATGGATGAAGTCAAGGTATGATATCCATGATTATGGTTGTCTTAAAGTGGTACTTAGCATTAGATAGGATTATGGGATCTTGTGTATGCATTGCACAAGTATGTTTTAGGATTGCTTATGAAATGGTTGAGTTATGTATTTACACTATTGTGCATAATGATTCTTAAAGTTGACAAAGAGTATGGTTTAAAATAAATTGTCCCTTTTAGAATGTTTTAAGGAATTTTATGCATGGCTTTCATAATTAGTGCAATTTTTATACTAACCCATATATTCTACATTTTTCTATAACTGTAGGGCCCGGTTGCTGAGGTGTGCTTCCTTCTTGATCAAAAGCTTGGATTGACTATTATCCACGCTTTTGGTGAGTCCTCATGGTTCGAAGACGAGAGTTATTCATTTCTAGTTTCTTCTTACATTTTCTTTTGAGACTATGTTGTAAAGGGTTCTGACCCTTATTCATTCTCGATTGTCTTAAATGGTTAATGAGACAATGTCTAAACTTCCATATGAGTTTTATGAACGACTTCAATTGAAAAAAGTTTAAATTCCGCATCAATTCTATTACTTATGTTTATGATATGCTAAGGTCTTGCATAAGACCCCTTCGGGGTCGAGTACGCCGTGTTACATCTAGGGGGTACCCTTAGGTCATGACAAACTTGGTAATCAGAGCACAAGGTGTAGAATGATTCTAGGATGATGTCTCATAAACCACGTCTGGTAGAGTCTTATTCGTGAGTGTGAAGTGCACCGCATTTATGAATGAGAGGCTATAAGATGTGTAGGAAATTTCACTTTCTTCATTCTCTTTGGTCGTGCCTTGGAGTTTTAACTCTATGAATTCCTTTTCCTAACCCTTCTCGCTTGTCTATAGGATATGAATACAAAAAGGTCGAACACAAGAAGAATGGAAGCGGAGAATATGAATGAGGGAGTTCCTCCCCAATGTCCCTAAGATGCTCAAGCTCCTATTGATGCGGGGACTTTGAAAAATGTGGAAATAAGGTCGGCTCTTCAAATATTGACTCATGCCGTGACAACACAAACCCAAGCCATGACGGAAAAAGCTAATAGGGAGGTTGTTGTTCCGGCTAATCCAAATGTGAATTTGGACGCTTCAAGGATTAGGGACTTTGCTAGGATGAACCTCAGCCTCCCGAGTTTCATTCTCCCAAAGGGGGAGAGGATTCTTATGAGTTTGTGGAAGAAGTTTGATGAGTCCACAAATATGACTCATTTAGGGTTGTATTTTGATAATATTAGTGTCCTCAAATGCATATTTTGTCTCAATATCTGATGAAAACCCTTATGTGTCAGGTATTTGGAGTTAGAGGGAAATCATGGACACTACTTAGCAAAAAAGGAACAAAGGCAGCTGAAAGAATGAATAAATGAAGATCAGAGAATCACCAAACCCATTCGGCGAGTCACCAAAAGGTCTTATCCTTGCCTTTTATTCCGGTGTGCTGAGCCCTGAGAGAAAGGATCAAATCAACGGTGAAAAGGACAAGTCGGCGTGTCGCCAAACAGTTCCGCGAAGCAGTACTATGTTGCCCAATGATCCAAAACAGGATGATCCAAAACACGACGATGCTCATGAGCACATTCAAAATTTTGTGGATGTGTGCAGACCATTCTTCTTCAAGAATATATCTCAAGAGTCGGTTCACTTACGATTGTCCCCATTTTCTTTGATGGAAGAAGCATGCTAGTGGATAGTTGAATTGCCACGTGACACAATATCTTCTTGGGAGGAATTGGTCACCGCATTTAATGTGGGAGTTTTCCCTCCTTTGAAGATGATGACTCTTCGGGACATCATCCAAAGCTTTAAACGTTTGGAGGGTGAGCCAATTCATGAGACTTGGATGTGATTCAAGAAGTTGGTGCTCCAATGCCCCACTCATGGCTTGCCTGACAACATATTACTACAATATTTCTACTGGAGCTTAGACTCGGTGAACAATGGTGTCACTTACCAACTTTCTCCAGGAGATTTGATGCAACAACCTTATGTGGTCGCAACTCAACTATTGGATGTCATGACCACGATCAAGAGAGGGACCAAAACATTGCCAAGATCATGACACAACTTGACTTTTTGTCTAAAAATGTCATGGGAGCCGGTGCTCGAGGTGTCAATGTTGTGGGTGTCGGGTGTGTAATTTTGGAGGAGACCAAGTTTGAAGCCATGTATAATGAAGAGGTGAATTTCTTAGCCAACCAAGATGGTGGTTATCGTTCAAACTACCCAAGTCAGGGTGGTAACCAAGGTTGGGCTAGAGACGAAGGTTGGAAAGATCGTTAATGGAGAGACTCTAATCCCAATTGGAAGGATGGGGAGAAGGACATGTATATGCCTCCCCACGAGTGCTAAAAGAAAAAGGATACGGAAGGCGGTAGGTTTGAGGATATGCTTTCTTGTATTCTCAACAAAGTTGAGGGGTCAGACAAGGCCTTAAAAGAGATGAAAGAAGCTCTGTCAACCCTCAACCAGACTGTTACCTCCCATTTCATCTCGGTCAAGAAACTAGAAACCCAGATGGGTCAAATTTCATCGCATTTGAATCCGTAATAGAAAGAGGGATTGCCTAGTAACACTATGGAAAACCCCAAGAATGAAATGTGATGGTAAACTTGCACGGGCCACGACGTTAACTAAAGCGCTTTTTAGGAGGCAACCCAAAACCTCTTTATTTCTTTACTTTTCTTTGAGAAAATAATGGTGTGTTGATTGTGTAGGTGGACATGTGGAGAGTGATTGACAAGTACAGAGTGGAGAGCTAGAGGTCCAGTCTGCGAATAGCCGAAGGGTTCGGCGATGCCTTACCAGACCGCTGTTAGAGTCAAGACCAATTGACATTAGAGTCTGAAAACTCGGCGACCACACAAAATTATTGGTGAATCGCCGAACATGTTGGCGATCCCGAAGGACACCGCCGTTGGACTCCACAATAACTGGAGATCTTGTAAATTTCAGCGATACATATGGCAACTTGGTAAAATGAAAAGTGATTCATTGATCGATACTAATGGCGCCGAATGGGCAAAAACTGTACAATTTTTCAATACAAAGGTTTAAAATTTTCAAACTCATTCCCTCTTCCTCACTTTTTCATCTTCCCAAAATCACACTTGCACTATGGTTTTACATTCCTTGCATCTTTGAAGTATTTTTAGTGTCAAATTGTGCTACGAGTTGGACTACATTGCCTCCTAGCATCTCGATATCCATTTGGTCGGCGTAAAAGGTTGTTTTCTCTAACACCATGATTATTTTGTCGAAGTTGTACTCAAATGCAGTGGCATTACTTTAATGGTGTGTGATGGGCATCTTTGGTAGGATTTTAATATTTATTTGCCTGTTAAATTCACAAATCTTGCTTGTACTAAATTAATAGTTAATTTCTAAAATTGATGATTTAAAATGGATGAAAAATCATGGGTCGTGCATGATTGTCATTGGCTCTAAGCTTAATTTGAGTTTTGCATGCCCTAAATTTTGTTTTCGAGGGTTGCGGGGTTGAATTCAGAAAGTTGGGTTGAAAGTAAGCTCATTTGGTCATTCAGTGAGCTGGATTGAGCTCGCTGAACCACCCGGCGGTTCACCTAAAATCCACATCTCACCTGTAATTTAATGCTAAATCTGATGTCAAGTTATGTAACTTTCGGTGAGAACTATGATGTCGTCGAACGCATTCGGCGTCTCACCGAAGAACTTCTAGTTCGCCCTATGTCTGTACCATTGTATTCTCTATGCACTGCACTCAATGAACCGCCTAAGCGGTTGCGCACTTTGCGAACTGGTTCGGTGAAGTAACTCTGCAATCGAACACGTTCTAACTTTTTCTCGAAGCTTTGCAGAAATGGCTAGACCAAAAGTTGATGGAAGAGATATGCCAACCGGACAAACAAGAGCGAAAATTTTTAGGAAAAATACAAGGGCAACAAATCCTCCCAAAACTGATAATGAGGGCAAAAAGCCCAGTGCCAGCAAGAGAAAAAATCCTCGAGACCCCACCATTTCCTCGTGGAGACGTGGATCCTTCACAGCTACCCACTATTTTTTTGTGGCTCATGACTTGGACAATCTTAGAAAGTCAACTACCGCTGAACCTTCTGAAGAGGCTCTAGGGACCATTATCAAATTTCAGGCTGACACATCGGGCACTGTGTAGACACATCGAGCACTGTGATGGAGCGACTGTGTAGACACAAGTTTTCTCTACTGTCCTCTTTATATTTCTTTATTCTAAATTCATGACATATTGTTATTTGCATTTGAGGACAAATGATTCTTATTTGGTTTGGGGTGAGGCCCACCTTTTGTGTGGCTATTGATATTCGTGTTTTGTTTATATTTGATGTTGTTTAAATATTGCGTTTTTTTGGATATTTGAGCTTATGGCTCCTTGTTTTAAATTGCAAATTTCGACCCTTCTGGAAAAAAATTCCCACCTCTTGTGTGTTGAATGTGGCTGTTCTTTTGCAAAATTTAGTTCTCGATTTTGATCAATATCGATGACTCTAATAGTTCTCTTAATCAAACAAACATGAATGTACGGCTACAACCAGGCTAAATGAAGTTGCATAGACAATATGTGAACTCTTTGCATCTCGTTGTGACTAGCCAATGATCAACTCGAGACTCTTGTGTTGATCGTTGCACACTAGAAAAAGTGTAAAGTCATGTTTGACTTATAGTATCAATGCCTAGTGTGATGAGCTTACTTGTGAACTATGCATGATGGATCCTTGACTTTGCCCCGATGGTCCGATCAACTAAGTGATGCTATCACTTGGTATGATCTTAGGCAACTTCTAAAATTGTGAGCCAATTTGACATATACATCTTTTGTGGCCTACCTTGGGAGTGTGTGAACCTCTTTTGAACACCCCTTGAACCCTACTCTTCTTGGAAGAAACTTGATGAAAACATGACCTCCTTTTATCCATTACCGTTAACCCTCATGAAGTTGTGATTAGTTTGAATCGTCAACTTAGGCCAAAAGCCTAAGTTAGGGGTGTGGTAAAAAGAAAGGGTAAATCAAAAAGTGCAATAAATTCCTTCTTACCCATGGTTTGAGAGAAATGGAATACCTCCATACAAAAAAAAATGGAATAAAGTTGTGAAAATACAAAGAAAATGGGGTTCCCAAAAATCCATGGGAAGTAAATAATTGAATGACTTATGACAACTTAAGAGAATGATGAAGAAAAAAGAAAGGAAGTGTTGTGAGCACCACTTCTCATGAGCATAAAAGTCACTAAGCCTAAATTACCATACCTTTGCACTCAGCCCATGACAAGCCTTGAAAAGATCTTTTTGATCTTGAGTAAGCTGAAACAGGTGTCGATTGGAAAATACGGGCAAACCTATGAGTGAAGTTATGCATTGTATTCATTTTTGTGAGTGTGAGCGTTGCATTTGATTCCAAAGATTTTAAATTGTGTACATTTGTGTGTGAATATAGAATCATTCTTTGTGTGAGGGCATTTGAACACTTTAGTGGTGCTTGAACTTTCATTTTAAGAAAGTATTCTGAGCATGAGATTCTTTGGTATTGGTGAGTCACAACTTGAATCTTTGAGTGCACAATTGATCTTTGCATAGGTAAATTGAGTCTTATTGTGTGCATTCATGATTGAGTCTTATGCAACACTATTCGAGACATCCTTTTTGAACAGCTGAACTTGATTTTGCTCGAGGACAAGCAAATGTTTAAGTTGGGGGTGTTGATGAGTCCACAAGTTGGACTCATTTAGGGCTGTATTTTGATAAAATTAGTGTCCTCAAATGCAAAGGTATGGTCATTTAGGGTCAGTGACTTTCATCCTCATGAAATGTGGTGCTCACAAAATTTCCTTTCCCTTTCATTCAACATTCTCTTTAATGCTCATAAGTCATCTTATTATTCACTTTCCATGGATTGTTTTGGAGCCCCATTTTTTTTGTACTTTTATTCCACAACTTTCTTTTTTCATTATTATTATTATTTTATTTTATTTTATATATGTAGGGGTTCCATTTTTCTTAAAACCATTGGTAAGAGGAGACTTTCCTTGCATTTTTTTACTTCCCTTTTTCGTTTTACCACACCCCCAACTTAGGCTTTTGGCCTAAGTTGGCTATTCAACTAACCACAATTCAAGAGGATTATAGGTAGTGGATAAAGAAAAGTTATGGTTTTATCAAGTTTCTTCCAAAGAAGGGTAAGGCTCAAGGGATGTTCAAAAGAGGTTCACAAACTCACTAGGTAGGTCACAAAAAGAGGTATATGTCAAATTTGATCACACTCTTAGAAGTTGCCTAAGATCATATCAAAAGATAACATCATTTAGTTAACCGGACCAACGGGAAAAATTCTAGGATCTATCAGGCATGGTTCAAAGTAAGCTCATCACAGAAGGAATCGACACCAAAGTCAAACAAGACTCTACACTTTCGCTAGTGTGCAATGGTCATCATGAGAGACTCGATTTGATAAATGGTTAATCACAATGAGATGCAAAGAGTTCACATATTGTCTATGCAACTTCATTTGGCGTCATCGTAGCCGCGCATTCATGTTCGTTCGATTGAGAGCACTATTCAAGTCATCAGTATTGATCTAAACTGAGACTTAAATTTTGCAAAAGAACAGCCACTTTGAATAGACGAGAGGTGGCAAATATTTTTGGAAAATTTTAATATTTTCCAGAAGGGTCAAAATCATTTTTGTAATTTAAAACAAAAGGGAGTCAAAAGCTCAAACATCCACAAAAAGCAGTGTAAAAACAATTTTAAACAGAACAATCCAAATATATACAAGAAACGATTCACAAATAGCACACAAGAGGTGTGGGCCACACCCCACAACAAATAAAAACATTTGTCCTCAAATGCACATAACAAAATATCCAGAATGTAAATTAAAGGAATACAAAGAGGGAGGTAAATAAAAGTCCTATCTATGCAGTCTCTCCATCTGTTTAGGCATTAGTGCACGGAGTGTTGTTAGTCTGCTTCAGGTTCTCATTTCCTTTTCTCTCTGCTTCATCTTCTGTAGCGATATTTGCCTCAACCATGTTATTCAAATCATGCGCTGTTTTGAAGGCATGTATCGCATTGACGAACCCTCGAGCCCATGAAGGGACAACAGGGTCAATGTGAATCCTCCTACTGGAACCTACTTGCTTGCTCTCGCTCTTGTCAGTTCTTCTGAACAGTTGTGCTCTTATGTGTTTGGGTAGCATGTTCCTTCCTGTAACTCTTGGTCTGGCCATGTCTGCAAAGGCTTAGAGAAATTGTTAGAACATATTTGACAACCAAACCAACGACGTTTATCTGCAGAAACACTAGATAATCCATTCAGAGTGACAACGAATACATTCGGCGAGCCACAGACAATCCGCCGAAGGTTACAGTGTAAGAGAAGTTAGGGTTGCAGACAAAGGGAGATTAAGGTGTCATTCAACGAGTCACCGAGTGCACTTCGCGATCCCGTGCTTCTCGCAGAACATTACATCAGCCACAACAAATAATTCATGATAATAAGGGTGAGATGGGGTACTTAGGAGAACTGCGGAGTGGTTTGGTGAGCTCGTCATAGCTCGCCAAATCACCTATCGTGCCTACTTTTGACCAAACTATTTGAAATTGGCCCCGCAACACCCGAAAATACAATTTAAGAACAAACAACACAGATTTTAACTAAGACTCATAACATACGAATACCTCCCATCACATATTAACTCAACTAGACACATCAGAGAGTAGGATTTCACCATTTAAGCAAGGTTATCGAATAACAATCGACACTTAACCAATTCTATTCAATCAGGGAGGTTTACCAGATCTAAACAATGCCAAAGAGTGTGCAAATGAGTATAATGCTGACAAAATAATTACAAGTATTAAGAAGCTAACCTTTTGTACTGATTGAAATGCTATCGAGAAGCTAGACGGTAATACAATCCAAATCCACACACAAATCAATGAAACAAAATACTCCAAAAGTGCAAGAAATATAAAAACTAGAGTGCTGGTGTGAGTTTGGACGGATGAAAAGTGAAGGAAACTGAATGAAGTTGAAAGTTTTAAACCTTTGGCTTGCAAAGACCATCCAATTTTCACCCACTTGACGAGATTAGTAAAGCTTGCCTACTCACTCGGCAGAGCGCCGATATCTTAGTTTCTTCGCCGAAATTTACAGAACCTCTGGTTTACGGTGGTCCAATCGGCGGTTCCCATCATGATCGCCGACATAGTTGGTCGCCAATCTGCACTTTTCGTTCACTCTCCACACTTCTATCTACACAATCAGCACACCATTATTTTATCAAAGCAAAAGAAAACAAGAAATGGTTTTGGGTTACCACCCTGCCTTGAGTAATTTGAGCGGTCGCCCCCGCCTTGGTTGGCAAAAAAAATTACCTCCTCATTATACAAGGCTTCAAATTTCATTTCCTTATGATTAGCTCCCCCGACCCCCACAGGGTTGACACCACGGGCACCGATCTCGATGACATTTTTTGATAGAATATCAAGTTGTGTCATGATTTTGGCCATGTTCTGGTCTCTCTCATTGCACTTTTCAATTTGATCTTTGGGTAGCTTGAAAGTGAGAGGGGAGACCAGGTCCTCATGAGTGTACTATGCTCTGTTGATGGTTGTCATACCATCTAAAAGCTCATCTGCTACTGAATACGGCTGTTGCATTAAGCCTCTAAGTGAGAGTTGGTCAGCAACATCTTTGTTTACCGAATCCAAACTCCGGTAAAAGTATTGAAATAGCATGTTGTCCGACAAACCTTTGGTTAGGCATTGTAGCACCAACCGTTTGAACCTTAGCCAAGTTTCTTGCAGAGGCTCACCATCTAGATGTTTAAAGATCTGGATGTTATCTAGCAGCGACATCATCTTCGAGGGAGGAAAAAATATTACCTGAAATGCTGTTACCAACTCCTCCCAAGAAGTGATGGATTCACGTGATAGCACGACTAGCCACTTGCAAGCCTCTCCCATCAACGAAAAAGGGAATAGCCTTAATCGGACCGACTCATGAGAGATGTTTTTGAACGAGAATGGTCCACACACATCTACAAAGTTTTGTAGATGCTCGTGAGGATCCTCATGAGCCAGTTCGCTGAAAAGTCCCTTCAGTTGCAAGAGTTGCAACATGGTGCTCGTTATGTTGAACACTGTATTTCCCTCGGTTAGGGGTAAACGTATGGCTGCAATACCTCCCATGAGATGGGGGCCACTGACGTTGGGCTCTTGGACATCGTTGAGGTTTTCGATGCCATCTTGGTGGCCTACCTGGCTACCGTTGCTACCATTAACACTCATGCTTTCTGAAATATTCACACAACAAACAAACAAAACTAAAAAAATTAGTTAAGTAAACTACAACTAAAAAGAACAAAAATTCTACTAATCTAAGAATTCTCAAATAATACCACTCCCCGGCAGCGGCGCCATTTTTATGTTTCCATAATCAATGACACAACTTCCAATGCAAGTGTCTACGATTGTGCAATAATATAATAACCCAACCAAGGGTTGGGGTCGACTCCCAAGGGAGTGGTTTCGAGAATTAATAGAAAAATAAAATTTAGTTCAAACTAGTCGTAGCTAAAGACATTAACAATTAAAAACATTGTAAATTAAAGGGGGACACAAAAGTGTCAATTAACGATTTGGGGGTTTGTCACAAGTATAGCAAACACACTAGAAATAACAAAGAAATCTATGAATGAGAGGGGATTCTTGGGATGTGACAAGAATACTGGTTAATCTAAATTGTTGGGTATATGCTTTCGATAGATAATTTATAGAGTAATGGGAATAAATTCTCTCTCGAGCAACTTACGCCGTTTCAAATGTGTTCCTCTCGAACAGCCACTTGCTACATGAAGATCAACCTATGTCTTACCCCACTCACTCTCTCGAGCTAAGTGTTAGGATATGCGACTAGGGTTCACTCTATCGAGCTGAACCTCATGTCGACCCACTCTTTAGTCCATCAATCTAGTAGTCTTGGTTTTGCGACCTCTCTCTGGAGCAACAAGAAAACACATAAATAAAGTTGTATTTGCAACTACAAATTTGTTAAATTCATCCACAAATACTAGACAAAATCACCATTAAACTACATCTAATCTATCACCTAGCAAGACCCAACAACAAACTTAACCCATATTCGCTAAATCACACCCCAAGAATTGGGGTTTTTATCCACACATCAAGAGATAGAAATTTATACCTAAATGAGCTTGCATTCAAGTGGTATGAATAATTAGATCTTGTTATAGGACAAGAATGAATAATCCAAGAGACCCAAGTCCAAACCATTAGACCCAAGTCCAAACCATTAGACATGAAACCCTCTTCTTCTTCATGTTTCCAAAACCCTCTCAAACTCAGAGCAAAAATAAAAAAACTACTAAAATTATATTAATTGTTCTATACTGAAAAAAATATCTTCTTAAGCTATAACTTTGAATGAGTATTTATAGTTTTAATTTTTTTTGCTGTAGCGGATAATTCGACGACATTAGTCGGAATCGCCGATCAACTCGGCGATTAGCCCTTTGGTGTAGTTCATCGCCGTCTTACACCATTCTTCAGCATCATCGTGCTCTGGGTCATTGGGCGACACAGTACTGCTTCACAAAACTCCTCAGCGATGCGCCGACTGATCCTTTTTTCTGCCGACTTGATCATTTCTTCAAGGCTCAGCACACTGGAACAAAAGGCGAAGTGAGACCCTTCGGCGACTCCCCAAGTGGACTCGGTGATCATCAGGCCTTCATTTTCTTGTTGTTTTCAGCCTTTTCGTTCCTTGTTCCGAAGTAGTGTCCATGCTTTCCTTCAAGCTTCAAATACCTGAAACTTAAGGGTTTTCATCAGATATTGAGATAAAATAAGCATTTAAGGACACAATTTCTATGAGTCCAATTAGTGGACTCATCATATATCGATCTATTCGAGAAGTGAAAGTGAGTAAATTGATCATTTGAAGATTGTGTTGCAAATTCTCAAGGACCAACAACTCTTTGCTAAGTTTAGTAAATGTGAGTTTTGTCTAAGGTCCATTGTTTTTCTTGGGAATATTGTCTCAACTGAGGGTATTGAGTAGAGCCTAAGAAGACTGATGCGGTCAACAGTTGGCCCAGACCTCGAACTCCTTCGGATATTAGAAGTTTCTTGGGTTTGGCCGATTACTATAGAAGGTTTGTTGAGGGATTCTCTTCAATCGCCTCTCCTTAAACTTCTTTGACTCAAAAGATGACTAAGTTCATATGGTTCGAAGCATGTGAAAAGATTTTTAAAGCGTTTAAAGATAGACTTACTTCCACTCCAGTGTTGACCTTACTAGTAGGGACAAATAGTTTTGTGGTTTATTGTGATACCTCGATAATTGGGCTAGGATGTGTGCTGATGTAAAATGGGAAAGTTATTGCTTATGCCTTAAGAAAACTTAAAATTCCTAAGAGTAATTGTCCTTCTCACGACCTTGAACTAGTGGCAGTCATTTTTGCCTTAAAGATTTGGAGAAAGTATTTGTACGGAGATCATGTTGATATGTTTACTGACCACAAGAGTTTGCAATATATGTTTAATTAGAAAGATATAAATATTCTCCAAATAAGGTGGCTTGAGTTATTAAAGGATTATGACATGAGTGTTCTTTATCACCCTGGAAAGGAAAATGTGGTCGCAGATGCTCTTAGTCGTTTATCCATGGTAGTGTTGCTCATATTGAGGAATAAAATAAAGTGTTGGTTTGAGACGCTCATAGATTGGCTTGATTAAGTGTTCAATTAGTGGACTCCAGCAAGGGTAGTGTTATAGTTCACAATTGTTCTGAATCATCTTCTGTGGCGTATTTGAAAGCCAAGCAAGGTCTTGATCCAATTTTGGTAGAATTGAAATAAGTGTTGCTTAAGAAATCCGTTGAGGCTTTCTTCCAAGGGACATGGTGCTCTTACATATCTAGGTCATTTATGTGTTCCTAATATTGATGACTTGAGGGAACATATATTTTTAGAAGCCCATAGTTCTTAGTATTCCATTCAAATAGGATTGACAAAGATGTACCGTGATTTACGGGTGATATATTGGTTGAATGGGATGAAGAAGTATATTGCGGAATTTGTGACTAAGTGTCGTAATTGTCAACAAGTGAAAGTTGAGCATCATAAACCGGGATGTTTATCCCTAGACATTGGTATTCCTACTTGTAAGTGGGAAGATGTGAATATGGACTTTATTGTTTGTTTGCCTCACACCCGGTGACAACACAAATCGATTTGGGTAATAGTAGGTTGGATGACGAAATCAACTCATTTTATTCCTGTCAAGGTTTCCTATTTGGCGGAGGATTATGTTATGTTGTACATAATAGAAATGGTAAAGTGTCATGGAGTGCCTCTATTTATTATTTCTTATCGTGGTACCCAAATTACTATTCAGTTTTGGAAGTCTTTCCAAATGGGTCCTGGCACTAAGGTTAAGCCTAGCAAGGCTTTTCATCCACAAATCTATGGGTAAGCAGAATGTACTATTCAAACATGGGAAGACATTTTGATAGCTTGTGTGATTAATTATAAGAGTAATTGGGATGGCCATTTGCCATTGATTGAATTTACTTATAACAATAACTATTACTCTAGTATTGGTACGGCTCCATTTAAGGCTATTTATGGTAGGAAGTGTAGATATATTATAGGTTGGTTTGAGGTTGGTGAGGTTTCCTTGATAGGTCCCGAGTTAATACTTGAGGCTATAGAGAAAATTTGACTTATAAGAGAAAGGTTGAAAGGGGCTCAAACTAGAAAAAAGTCATATGTTGATGTGAGAAGAATAGACCTCCAATTTGATGGTCATGATTATGTTTAATTTTAAATTTCACCCATGAAGGGTGTAATGAGGTTTGGTAAGAAAGGGAAGCTTAGTCCCCGATACGTAGACCCGTATCAGATTTTGAGACGTGTTAATAAGGTTGGTTATGAACTCGATTTGCGTAATGAGTTTACGTCATTGCATCCGGTATTCCATGTCTCTATTTTGAAGAAATCTTTGGATATCCAACAACCATAGTTCCCTTAGAAGGTTTGGGAGTTAAGGAGAATATTTCTTATGACCGGTTGAGATTTTAGACCGGCAAGTCAAGAATTTGAGAAATAAAGAAGTAGCTTTGGTGAAAGTGTTGTGGAGGAATCAATTAGTTTAGGGTTCTACTTGGGAGGCCAAGGCCAATATGGTGTCCTGATATCCTCAACTCTTTCCTTCTACTCCTACTCTAGCTAAAGGTAATGAGTTCCTCATTGTTTGTTCTTTGTTTTGGAGTCATGTGTCTTATGTATTTCATGATTTCCTTATTATTCATGTTCATGAAAAACTTGTATTTTGAAAGAAAATAAGTTTACATGATTGATTTTCCTCATGTTGTTGTGCAGTTAGTAAGAGTGTTCTATAAACGTCATGTGCTGAGTTGTTGAACATGCTTTAGCTATGCTTTTGAGAATGAAATTGATATAGGCTCCATGAGGTTGTGTTGAGCATGTTTTTAGCTTGGAGAAGGTAGTTCCTCCTTGAACATGAGGTATTTTTAAATTTCATGCATATTGGGTTGGTAGATGTAATTCCTACTTTCCTTATGATACATTGGGTATGTCTAGCTTGGAGTTGATGTTTCCTCCTTGATTCTTGCATTGCATGCATGATCGGTTGTTAGACTTAGGTTAACCCTTCTTATGATGTGTTGATATCTTCTTAGCTTTGAGTCGATAGTTCCTTCTTGGTTATTTGCATTTAGATGAAGTTGCATTGTAGGTTGGGTTCTTAGTTCCTCTCCTACTCTTTTATAACTTGACTGAATCTCATCCGAGGTCGAGTACTCCCAAGAGGGAGATATTGTACAACCTCGGATTTGAGAGAGGGCAAATAGCATGTTAGAACTCTAGGGTGTCATCCCCCCAAGGCCAACCACGACTGTGGATGGAACTTTAGACCGTAGGTGGACCTGTAGAAAGGCATAAAAAAGACTGTGAAAGGAAGGAACCACGAACCGTTGATATGTCTAGAGCTCGTTGCTAGGGAAATCGTAAGTCAGTCCAAAACTCTCTGAACCTACTGTCGAGTGTGCATGATGGAATGTTGGTCAGTCCTCGGGGTCCATTTGTTAGTCCACGGTCCGTCAGTATCGAGCCGTGGGTTGTAAGGCAATAGTTAGTATTAGGGGTAGTTGGGTATTTTCCTTAATTAATTTGTTCCTATACTACGTCTTTTTCCCCTTCATTAAGACCCCTATATAAGAATTGTAACCCCCAAATCCACCCCCATTCATTTCATTTTTCCAAAATCACAAAAGAAGATCAATTCTCCTTTCCAAAATATTTGTCTCTCCAGAACTTGGAGAAGAAGAAGGATTCACCTAGGGTTTAAAGCTAAGGTATCCATTCCTCCATTTAAAACTAGCATTTGGATTCAAGGGATAATAGTTTTCATCTCCATCCATTGAGTTCCCATATTCTCCTATTTTCAAATGGTAGAAATCCCCAATTGAGTTAGGGCTTTCTCCAATTATCATGGGTTCTCTTGATTATTGATTTAAATGATTCAATTATGATATATTATTCATGAATTGATGATTTATTATGATTTTATGAGGATTTCCCCATGATCCCATTTAAATCCCATATTTTTCAATTATGATGCTAAGCTTATCATGAGTACCAAGACCCTTATGGAAAGATTTCCAAAATTGAGAAGTGAATTGGGTACCATGATCATATATAATAGATAAAGGAACTCCATGAAATTTTACCATTTCTATAAAGTATTGTCTAGCATAGTCCTCCGCCGTATAAGAAACCTTGACAGGAATGAAATGAACTGATTTCGTCATCTGATCTACTACAACCCAAATTGAGTCATGTTGTGGACAGGTGCGAGGAAAATAAAAAAGAAAGTCCATATTTATATTTTCCCACTTCCAAGTAGGAATGCTATTGTCTTGGGAAAAGCCTCATTGTTTCTGATGGTCAACTTTCACTTGTTGACAATTAGGACACTTAGCCACAAACTCTCGAATATCTTTCTTCATCCCATTCCACCAATAGATCTCCCGCAAGTCACGATATATCTTGGTGGCTCCCGGGTGAATGAAATACTGAGATATATGGGCTTCTGATATGATAAGTTCCCTCAAGTCATCTTTATTTCGAACACACAAACAACCTTGATATCTAAGTACACCATCTCCCCCTCGGGAGAAAGCCTTAATGAATTTCATAAGCACCCCTTCTTTTAAATCCACGAAACTTAGGTCAAGACCTTGATTGGCCTTCGCATCCCCCACAAAAGACGATTCCAAACAACTGTGAACCATAACACCACCCTTCGTGGAGTCCACTAACTGAACACCCAACCGGGCCAATCTATGAACACCTCCAACCAACTCTTTTTATCTTCCTCAAAGTTAGAAACTATTTCCATAGATAACTGACTAAGAGCATATACATTCGCCTTACCAGATGATAGAGAACACTCAGCCACATTCTTTAGTAAAGATTTAGATCCGTCTGATTAAACACATATGCGAACTCTTGTGGTCGGTGAAAACATCAATGTGAACACCATACATATAGTACCTTTGAATCTTTAAGGAAAGTACAACCTCCGTTAATTCAAGATCATGGGTAGGATAATTATTCTCATGGATATTACGTTGCCTTGAAGCATAGGCAATGACTTTCCCTTTTTTAATAAGCACAAATCCTAGCCTAATTCTCGAGGTATCAAAATTAACAACATAGCCATCAGTCCTTTCTATAAGGTCAACACTGGAGCAGAAGTCAATATATCCTTCAATTCCTGAAAACTCTTCACACATGATACAGACCATATGAACTTTGCCTTCTTTTGGCTCAATGTTGTCAATGGAAAGGCAATCAAAGAAAATGCCAATATTCACATTTTCTAAACCCCAAACCTTTTGTAGTAACCAGCTTAACCCATGAAATTTCTAATATCCAAATGGGATAGAGGTCTACGCCAGCTCTTGACCACATCCATTTTCTTCAGATCTACCTCAATACCCTTACTAGAAACAATGTGACCAAGTAAAGCCACAGACCTTAACCAAAATTCACATTTGCTAAAATTTTCAAACAGTTGTTGGTCCTTGAGAATTTCATACACAATATTAATGGGATCAATCTGCTACACCTCAATCCTTGAATAAATCAGTATATCATCTATGAATATGATGACAAACATATTAAAGTTTTGTCTAAATACCCTATTCATCAAATCAATAAAAGATGTTGAAGAATTGGTCATACCAAAAGACATCACCAAAAACTAATAATGACCATACCGAGTTCGAGAAGTCATTTTCGGAATGTCATCTTCTTTCACCCTAAATTGGTGATAACCCAAACAAAGGTCAATCTTTGAGAAGTAACTTGCTCCTGGAAATTTGTGAAACAAATCATCTATCCTTGGAAGATGGTACTTATTTCTAATAATCAGCTTGTTCAACTGGCGATAATCAATACACATACGAAGGGAACCATCTTTCTTTATAACAAAAAAAATTGGAGCACCCCATGAAGAGATACTTGGTGGGAGGAAACCCTTATCCAATAAATCTTTCAGTTGTTCCTTCAATTCTTTAAGTTCTGTCGGAGCCATTCAATTAGGTAGAATAGAGATAGGTTGTGTATCTGAAAGAAGGTCAATACCAATGTCTATTTCCCTTTCGGGAGGAATACCAAGTAAATCATCTGGGAATAAATGCAGAAACTCATTAACAATGGGGACTGACTCAAGAATAGGGGTTTCAGAATCTACATTACTCAGCCTAACTAGATGGTATAAGCAACCTTTAGTAATCATCTTTCTGGCTTTAAGACAATAGACAAACTGGCCCTTTGGCATAGAATTTCCCTCTTTCCACTCTAAGACAGGCTCATTCAGGAACTCAAACTTGACTACATGAGTTCTACAATCAATAGATGCATAACAAGAATGCATCCAATCCATACCAAGGATAAAATCAAAATCAAGCATATCAAGTTCTACCATGTCAACATAAATAACACTATGAGAGAAGGAGATGGGAAATTTTCTATAGACACTCTTAGGCATAACAGAATCACCAACAAGATTAGAGACAAAAAAGGGATCGAGCAACATATCTGGCAGAACATCAAACCTCATAGCCTCATATGGCATCACAAAATACAAGGTAGCACCGGGATCAAGTAAAGCATAAACATCAAGTTGAAAGACTTTCAACATGTCGGTAACCACATCGGGAGAACCCTTTTGTTCGCCACGAGTCTGAAGTGCATAAAATTGTTTTTCTTGGGATCATTGGAACGCGAACCACTAGGAGGAACTTTCTTACCCTCTCTTCCTTTATCCTTAAGCATTGGTAAATCCCTCATCTTTTGACCAAGTTACCACAACTGTAGCAACAATCCATGCCGTGTAAGTACTTACCCTCGTGCTTCCTTCTACACCTAGTACAAGTAGACATATGCAATAAAGATCCACTACCGATTCCTCCTTGAGGCTGAGGGATACACACCCTATCTTTGTTGAACTTAGGAAGAGCATTGGAGGAAACTTGACCGGGAAACCTTTGTCAAAATCTAGAACGACCATGTCCATCGGATCTTGCAAATGAGAAATTACCATCACTATTTTTAGCCTTCTTTATCTCCCTATACCTTTCCTTAAGTTTCTCCTCTTCTATCTATTAAGCATGGACCATGAGACGAGAAATGTCCATGTCATTAACAAGGATTGTGGTAAGACAGTCTTTAACCACCATTTCGAATACACCCGAAATGAATTAACTCATCATTTCTCTAAGATCATCAATCATGGTGGGAGCATATCGAGATAGTTTTGTGAACTTCAAAGCATATTCCTTGACACTAATATTTCCTTGATGAAGGTTGATGAATTCAAGAACCTTTGCCTCACACATTTCAAGAGGAAAGAACCTATCCAGGAAAGCAACTTTGAACTTTCCCAATCAAGAGGACCCGCATCTTCCGGCCTCTCCTCTTTCAATTGATTGTACCATATTTGAGCAACACCCTTAAGTTGATGAGCGGTCAACTCCGCCTTTTCCACCGGCGTCACTCCCATGAGCATCAACACCCTGTAAAACTCATCAATAAGCTCTTGAGGATCTTCTTCAACCATAGAATAATGAAACTCTGGAGGATTCATTCTAGTGAAGTCCCTCTCTCTAGATGCCACAATACCCACATTTGGGTTTGCTGGAACCACAACCTTCCTATTGTCTTAGGACTTCATGCCTTGGGCCAACACTTGGAAAGCAGCCCTAAACTCCACATTAGTCACTTACTCAGCCAAAGGGTTGACCGTAGCTTGAGGAGTTTAAGAGGGAGCTTCATGTTCCACATTCTCTCTCACATTCCTTCAAGCATAACCACTTCGAGTAGTCATATCTTGTCAGAGAAGGATTAGCAGAAAGGCCTTATAGAGTTAAACTCTATCGCCCGAATTTAGAGTAATGAAAGAAGTGGAGTTTCCTACTCATATTTTATCCTCTAATTCATAAGTGTGGTGCGCTTCACACTTATGAACAAGACTCTACTCGAAGTGGCTTATGAGACATCCTAGAACCATTCTAAACCTTGTGCACTGATTACCAAGTTTGTAACAACCCAGGGTACACCCAAGATGTTACGTGGCGTATAGGAGAGGCCCTATACAAGCCACTTAGAACTCATAACAAATGAAATAAAACAAAAGATATAAAGAAGAACATTTCAAGTCCAAAAGTTTAATAAAAGTATAGAGGATGTCTAAAACACTTGTCTCAATAACCATCTAATACAATAGAATCAAATTGGGCCTATGATTAGGAACGCAATCAAGAACACTTCATACAATACTAAGTGTGAGCGATAGTTCAATAGTAATATAACCCAACTATGTGAGTTGGGGTCCAGTCCCAATGGAGTGGTTTGCAATTGAGAATCAACAGGCAATTGAGAATATTCTCAAGTCAATCATAGCTAAAAATATATACGAATAAAAGCATGGTTTAAATTATAGGTAACACAAGTGTCAAATATCAGAGGGGGTTTTTGTTTCAAATATCAACTAAAACAACAAATAATACAGAAATAATAATTATGGAGACGAGATTCTTGGGATGTGATAGGATTATGGGCTAAGATAGACAAACGGGTAATTACAATTAATAGTAAACAACTGCAAATGAGTGATTAAGCTAGACTTTAGTGGGGATAAACTTTCTCTTGAACAATTTACCCTGAATCAAATTGGTATCCTTCCAACACCAATAAGCAACAATTAAGCACAACCTTCCATTTAGTCCATTCACTCTCTCGAGCTGAATGAGTAGAAAGAGATTTAGGGTTCACTCTCTCGAGCTTAACCCATAACAACCCAATACCCACAAACCATCGATTCAGTAATTTTGGTTTTAAAACCTCTCTCTCGAGCAAGCTAAAAATAGGAAGTTAAGATTGTATTTGCAACTACAACACATTAAATTAAACGACAATTACTGAACGAAAACATCTTTAAACAACAATTAAACTATCAATTAACAATAGCCAACAATTATATCAACCCATAATCACACCCCAAGAATTGAGGTTTTAGCTAGACATCATAAAAAGGTAAAAATTGTTACCAAGTTGTGTTTCCATCAACTAGGTAGGATTGGTATAGTCTTTACAAAGGTCTAAGATGATGAATCTTCAACACCCATTTCCAATTTCTTAGAAATGGAAATCTTCAAATCATCAAAGTTAAGGAAAAATGTCTCAAACATTTAGTTCTAAGCTCTCAACTTGAAAACTGAATAATAATAAAACCTATTGAATGTTAGATACTAAACTAAGAGTTTAAAAAAGAATTTATAGTCACCCAAAAATATGTTGTGAAGGACAATTTGGCATTATAAGTCGGGATCGCTGATCCATTCGGTGATCCGCCCTTTGGTCGATTCAATCGCCTTTTTGCTTTGACCTTCAGCATTTTCAGGTTTTTTACTTCAGGCGATATGGCACTGCATCACTGAACCGTTCGGTGATTCACCAACTACTCCTGTCGACCACCGACTTGATTTTCTCCTTTAGGGCTTGGCACACTAGAACATTAGGTAGGACAATGGCCATTCGGCGACTCACCCAATGGATTAGGCGATCTGCAGGCTCTGTTTTCCTCATTCTTTCAGCTACCTAGTTCCTTTTTGCTCAATAGTGTCCATGATTTTTTCCTCAATCCAAATACCTGAAATTCAAGGATTTACATCAGTTATTGGCGCAAAATATGCATTTGAGGACACTAAATCTATTAAAATAAAGCCCTGAATGAGTCTAAATCGTGGACTCATCAACACCCCCAACTTAAACTTTTGCTTGTCCTCAAGTAAAACTCAAGTTCAGCAGTTCAAAAGAATGTCTCAAACAGTGCTACACAAGACTCAGACATTAATGCGCACAAGAAGACTCAACATACTCATGCAAAAATCAATTGTGCACTCAAATACTCAAGTTGTGACTTCACCATTATCAAAGAATCTCAAACTCACAATACTTGCTTCAAATGCAAGTTCAAGCTCAAGAAAGGTACTCAAATGACCTCACACAAAGAATGATTCCATATTAACACACAATGGTTAACAATATAAAGCTCTGGAATCAAAGGCAACACTCACACTCACAAAGTTGAACACAATGCATGATTTCACCCATAGGTTTGCCTGTATTTTCCAATCAACACTTGCTTCAGCTCACTAAAGGTATGGTCATTTAGGCTTAAGAACTTCTATCCTCATGAAATGTGGTGCGAACAACACTTCATTTCCTTTTCTTTGTCATTTTCATTCGTGCTCAAAACGCATCCCATTTATTCCATAACTTTTTCATTCTTTTCTTCTTTTTATCTCTTCTTTTGTATGGAGGGGTTTCATTTTTCTCAAAACCATGGGTCAAAGGGGACTTTCTTGACTTCTTGATTTACCTTCTCTTTTCACCATACCCCCAACATAGGTTTTTGGCCTAAGTTGGCTATTCAAACAAACCACAAATCATGAGGATTATGAGAAATGGATCAAGAAAGGTCACAATGACATTAAGTTTCTGCTAAGAAAAGTTTAAGGCTTAAGGGGTGCTCAAACGGGGTACACACTCACAAGGTAGGCCACAAAAGAGGTATAATATCTTATTGTTTCACACTCTTCAAAGTTGCCTAAGATCATGACAAGAGATTGCCTCACTTAGTCAACCGGACCGACGGGGCAAACTCTAGGTGTCATCACACATGGTTCACGGTAAGCTCATCACACAAGGCATAGACACCAATGTAAAACAAGACTCCACACTTTTACTAGTGTGCAATGCTCATCACAAGAGACTCAATTCGATACTTTGCTAGTCACAACGAGATGCAAAGAGTTCACATATTCTCTATGCAACTTCATTTGGCCTCATCGCAGTCGCACATTCATTTGTGTTTGATTATAAGCACTATTCAAGTCATCGGTATTGATCAAAACTGATACTCAAATTTGCAAGAGAACAACCACATTTTACACAAACAAGAGGTGGCACAAATTTTTTGGACGGGTCAAAAAAATCATTTATCATTTAAAACAAGGAGCAACAAGCTCAATCATCCACGAAAGCAGTGTAAAACACAATATAGCTCAAAGCCCAATATATAAACAAAACAAGACAGCCACAAATGGTCACACAAAAAGTAGGCCTCACTCCACCATAAATAAAGACATTTACCCGCAAATATAAAAAAAAACTAAAATATCCAAACGTCAAAATAAAAGAAAGACAGAGAGGGAGGTAAAGAAGGGATCCTATCTACTCAGTCACTCCAAATGTCTGAGTATTAATGCCCGGTGCATCAATCTGGACTTGGGTATCAGAGGCAGGAGTCACCTTAGATGGAACTGTAGTACCAGACCTACTAGAAGCTGCCATGGATATCTCGATCAGCGATATCTAGATCACCGGCTGCATAATCAACTCCTCAAGATCCAGTAAGTCTCCATAGATGATTTCTACTCTGACCTTGATCATCTCCTCATCAGTCTCTGCATCCGACTCATGAACTACTGCATAATCACTATACATGTCTCCGACAATAGCCAGAGGAATCCCTGAAGCCTCAGGAGCATCCAAATCATCTGCAGCCTCCAACAGAGAAGTGAAGTCAGTATATTTTAGATAGTCTACGTTCTTCCTCAAATCTGCTACATCGGCTTTCAAAATCGTCATCCCAGAGGTCTCCCCCTGCCTGCTCTCACAAGCTGTGACTCTAGTAGACAGATCATATATAGAAGCTCGGAGTGGGGGGGTGTCAGTGTAGCAAAAATAACACTCTCATTTATCCATGGCATAGATCTCTCTAGCCGGGTCTCCCTCACGTCAGTTGAATGGGACAGATGCCCCTCTTCAGGATCATTGAATGAGCAATCTTAGGCGGCTGGGAGGAAATGGAGGTTCCTGGAGCCTGTGAAGAAGAGGAAGTGGCAGAAGTACCTGAAGGCCCAGATGCTAGAGTAGACGAAGATGCCTTTACAGGTATCAAATCTATATCCACCTCCAGGGACGTGTCCACCAGAGCTGCCCTCCTCCTGTCAGCCTCCTCTCTAGTATACTTGGTCTCAATACGCGAGATATCTGTGGAGGAGGATGGGGTAACATCAAAATATCTAGCAGCATCTCGAGGAACTCCAGCAAGCTGGCACAACTCTGTGATCAGGACCGAGAATGCCAAGGAGGTTTGTCTCTGCTTGGCTCTCATATCCCACTCTTGCTCAATGATGAGTCCCAATTTGAGCCGCCTATTTCCTAAGATAGACCCTAGAAGAGCTCCCTTCGCATGCGGGAGGATGGATTCATTGTGTAAAGGCATGATAGGGGTGATGATGAATCCGAACCAATACAGGCCAGCTACATGCAATTCCTTCTTCTCGATTTGGACTCCCGCATCCATCCACCTCGAAATAACGTCAGTGAGAAGGGGGCAAGCCAACCCTTCAAGTCATCCAGGGACTGGGTTGTCACCAAGCCCTCATAATTGTGCTCGAACTTTGTGGCCCTCTCAAGACCAACATATATGATATTGGTGCTGCACCCAACTTCCAAACCTCGAACCATGACCAAATTAACTGTTCTAAATTCACCGTCCTTCTTCTTACTCTTTGGCACCAAGGCAACATAAGCATCATAGAATTCCCAGACCCATAAAGGAACATAATGACATCGATGGTTGGTGAAAATCTGAAACCTGTGCCACTACAGTATCTCCTGCACGCTAGAGTATCTACCCTCTAGTCCCTCTGTAAATAGCAACTTCTCCTTCATAATTGTTCGCAATACATCCCCTTTTAATCTATTGAGAAGTCTAGGAGGAGGGATGACTTGTGGTACTGGAGCAACATGAGGTGTTGGGGCTTGCACTGAGTCTACAGGTGTAGGAGTTGGAGGGAATCTGGCTGAGTCAAGGTGACTCTAGCCCAGATCTCTTCCCGCCGGTACTGCAAAGGCTGGTCCTCCTCAAGCTTAGATAAAGCACTTTGGAAACCAGTAGTCTCCCTACCAGATATGGGTCTCTTGCCCCTGCTCTGACCTCCAGTTGGAGGCTCTTGTCTTCCTCTTTTTGGAGGATTTGATCCTCGTTCATTGATTGTGATCATCCATACTCTTTTCAAGGGTGGCATGTCTATGTTGGTCCTTACCATGTCTGAAAAACATCGGAAAAAAGTTAGAGACATTTAAATGAAAGAACAACAAAAAAATTGCAGATAGACTGGCCGAACAAATTTAATTACTTTGACGAGCTAGATCAGGCTCACTGAAAGGATTTGCTCTAATATTTTGGCAATTCGGCGATGGGAAAGGCCTTTTGGCGAATCACCAACATCATTCGGCGAGCAAGGGTAGTTCACCGAAAGTTACAGTGTATAAAGGGTTCAGGGGTACAGACAAAGGGTGATCAAGAAAACTTTTGGCGAGTCACCGAGTTCCTTCGGCAACCTCAAGCGTCTCGTCGAAGTTACAGAGTCAAACAACAAGTTTAGCATGAAATTAAAGGCGAGATGGGGATTTTCGGCTAACCGCTGAGTTGTTCGGCGAGCTAAACCCAGCTCGCCGAACGACCTAACGTTCCTACTTTAAACCCAATTTCTCAAATTTGACCCTGCAGCTCGCGAAAACAAAATCAAAGCTTGCACAACTCAAATTAAAATAAGACCCATTAAACTGGAACAAAAGGCGAAGTGAGACCCTTCGGCGACTCCCCAAGTGAACTCGGCGATCCTCAGGCCTTAATTTTCTTGTTCTTTTCAGCATTTTCGTTCCTTGTTCCGAAGTAGTGTCCATGCTTTCCTTCAAACTTCAAATACTTGAAACCTAAGTGTTTTCATCAGATATTAAAATAAAATAAGCATTTGAGGACACAATTTCTATTAAAATATAGCCCTAAATGAGTCCAATTTGCGGACTCGTCAACACCCCCAACTTAAACTTTTTCTTGTCCTCAAGGAAACTCAAGTTCAGTCATTCGAAAAGGGTGTACTGAACAGTTCTACACAAAAATCAATCATGAATGCACACAAAAAGACTCGATTTACTTATGCACAGATCAAATGTGCACTCAAAGATTCAAGTTGTGACTCACTAATATCAAAGAACCTCATGCTCACAATACTAGCTTCAAATGCAAGTTCAAGCTCAACCAAAATGTTCAACTGCCCTCACAGAAAGAATGATTTCATAATCGCACAGTGGTTCACAATTTAAAGCTTCGGAATCAGATGCAACACTCACTCTCTCAAAGAAGAATACAATGCATCCTTTCCCATATTTTCCAATCAACATTTATTTCAGCTCACTCAACATCAAAAAAGTCTTTTCAAGGCTTGTAATGGGGCTGAGTGCAAAGGTATGGTCATTTAGGCTTAGTGACTTTCATCATCATGAAATGTGGTGCTCACAACACTTCCTTTCCTCTTCTTTCATAACTTTGTTTAGTGCTCATAAGTCATCCTAGTATTCAGTTACTCTGGATTGTTTGGGAACCTCATTTCTTTTGTACTTTATTCCACAACTTTGTTTTTTTATATATATATGGGTGTTTCCCATTTTTTGCAACACCATGGGTTTAGGGAGACTTTTCTTGTACTTCTTGATTTTCCCTTGTCTTTTCCCCACACCCCCAACTTAGGCTTTTGGACTAACTTGGCTACTCAACTATACACATTTCAAGAGCATTATAGGTAGTGGATAAAGAAATGTTCTGATTTCATCAATTTTGTTCCAAAGAAAGGTAAGGCTCAAGGGGTGTTCAAAAGATAATCACACGCTCATAGAGTAGCTCACAATATAGGTATATGTCGAATTGGTTCACACTCTTCGAAGTTGCCTAAGATCATATCAAGAGTTAGCATCACTTAGTTGACCGGACTAACGGGGAAAATTCTAGGATCTACCATGCATGGTTCAATGTATGCTCATCACACTAGGCATTGACACTATAGTCAAACAAGACTCCACACCTTCACTAGTGTACAATGATCATCACAAGAGACTCAATTTGATAACCGGCTAGTCACAACGAGATGCAAAGAGTTCACATATTGTCTATGCAACTTCATTTGGCTTTATTGTAGCAGTATATTCATGTTTATTCGATTGTAAGAACTATTCAAGTCATCGGTATTGATCAAAACCGAGACTTGAATTTTTCAAAAGAATAGTCACATTCAACACACGAGAGGTGGCAAAAAATTTCGAACGGATCAAAATCAAAATCATTTTTCAATTGAGAACGAAAGGAGACATAAGCTCAAACATCCCCAGAAAAGAAGTAATAAAAAGAACAGCCCAAATATATACACAACAACACGAATCATAAATAGCACAGAAAAGGTGATCCTCACCTCACCACAAATAAAAGCAATTTGTCCTCAAATGCAAATAACACAGAATCCAAAAGGTAAAATGAATAAATACAGAGAGGGAGGTAAAGAGGGGATCCTGACTAAGTAGTCTCTCTATCTCCCTGGGCATCAGTGCCCGGAGTGTTGTTATTCTGCTTCTGGTTCTCTTTTTCTTTTCGCTTTGCTTCAGCAGCGATATTAGCCTCGATCGTATTTTCCACCTCATGAGTTGCCACAAAGGCGTGGTAAGACCCTTCGACGACTCGCCAAGTGGACTCGGCGATCCTCAGGCCTTCATTTTCTTGTTCTGTTCAGCCTTTTCGTTCCTTTTTGCGAAGTAGTGTCCATGCTTTCCTTTGGCCTTCAAATACCTGAAACTTAAGGGTTTTCATCAAATATTGAGATAAAATAAGCATTTAAGGACACAATTGCTATTAAAATATAGCCCTAAACGAGTCCAATTTGTGGACTCATCAACACCCCTAACTTAAACTTTTTCTTGTCCTGAAGCAAACTCAAGTTCAGCTTTTCAAAAAGGGTGTCTCAAACAGTGCTATAGAAGACTCAATCACAAATGCACACGATAAGGTTCAATTTGCTTATGCAAAGTAAATTGTGCACTAAAAGATTCAAGTTGTGACTCACCAATATCAAATATTCTCATGCTCGCAATACTTGCTACTAATGCAAGTTCAAGCTCAACAAAAGTATCTAAATGCCCTCACACAAAGAATGATTCCATATTCACACACATAAGTTAATCAATTTAAGATAATGAATCAGATGCAACTCTCACACTCAAAAAGAGAAACACATTGCATGTTATCACCTATAGGTTTGCCCTTATTTTCCAAACGACTTTCGGTTTGGGTCACTCAAGATCAGAAAGGTCTTTTCAAGGCTTGTAATGGGGCTGAGTGCAAAGGTATGGTCATTTAGGCTCAGTGACTTCTTCATACTCGTGAGATGTGGTGTTCTCAAAACCTATTTTTCCCTTCCCTTGTCAGTTTTTCTTTTAGTGCTTCTAAGTCATCCTTTTATTCACTCGCCATGTATTGCTTGGAAACCCAATTTCTTTTGTACTTTTATTCCACAACTTTTCTTTTTCATTTTTTTTATTTTTTATTTTTTATTTTTTATGCAGGGTTTCCATTGTTTTGTAACACCATGGGTTAAGGGAGACTTTTCTTGCACTTCTTGACTTCTCCTTTTCCTTTTCACCACACCCCCAACTTAGGCTTTTGGCCTAAGTTGGCTATTTACTAAACAACAAATCTGGAGGATTATAAGAAGTGGATCAAGTAAGGTCTAGGGTTCATTAAGTTTCTTCCAAAGAAAGGTAAGGCTCAAAGGGTGTTCAAGAGAGTTTTACACACTCACGGGTAGGCCACAACAGAGGTATATGTCAAATTGGCTCACACCCTTCAAAAGTTCCCTAAGATCATCTTGAGAGCATACCTTACTAAATCAATCAAACTAACGGGGCAAATTCTAGGTTTATTCATGCATGGTTCAAAGTAAGCTCATCACACAAGGCATCGACACTTAAGTCAAACAATACTACACACTTTCGCTAGTGTGCAACAATCATTACAAGAGAATCAATTTGATAAATGGCTAATCACAATGAGATGCAAAGATTTCACGTATTGTCTATGCAACTTCATTTGACCTCATCGTAGCCACACACTAATGTTCGTTCCATTGAGAGCACTAATCAAGTCATCAGTATTGAACGGAATCGAGAATTAAATTTTGCAAAAGAACAGCCACTTTGAACACACGAGAGGTGGCAAAATAATTTCAGAAAATTTTAAAATTTTCTGGAAGCTGTCAAAATCATTTTTGTAATTTAAAACAACAGGGAGCCATGAGCTCAAACATCAACACAAAGTAGTGTAAAAACAATTTTAAACAGAACAACCCAAATATATTCAAAACATGAATCACAAATATCACACAAAAGGTGAGCCTCACCCCACGACAAATATAAACAATTTGTCCTCAAATGCAATTAACACAAAATAAAGAAAGATAGAGAGGGAGGTAAAGAGGGGATCCTTTCTAAGTAGTCGTTCCATTTGTCTGGGCATCAGTGCCCAGAGTGACTTCTAGAAGGACCAGCTTCACTGGACCTAGCAGCAGATGCTACGGATGCCTGCACAGCAGCATCTATCATGATTTCTTCAGTCTCAGTTATGTCGTCCGTTGCAGCTTCCTCAAACATCTCTTCATCAGTCTATGCCTCTAATTCAGGATCAGCTGTATGCTCCATTCCATATCCATGTCATGTGGTAGTGTGAGGCATTTAAGGCACATCTGGAATGTCCACTGTTCCAAAGATCATAGATATATCGGTGGACGTTAGGTAGTTCACATATTTCTTCAGCTCTTCAATGGCGGCCTTCAAGGTTGTTACCTCCTATGTGGCTTACTAGTCGCGCTCACACACTGCTATCCTAGCAACTAAAGCATCAATAGTAGTGCTCAGTGGTTTCACAGCATCATCAAGAGCAGCCTGAATCATGCCTGGAACAAAGTTTTCTATATTGGCAGCCCGACAATTAGCAGATTGGGCGAGCTGTCCCATCCGGATCAAGGATGCTTGAGTGATCGGCTCACAGGAGGAAGCAACAGCAATAGGTCTGGGTGGTAATGCAGTAGGCGAGCGATTTGGAGGGTCAGCATCAGTAGTAATGGTATCAGATATACTTGAAGGCCCATGGACCGGAGTAGGCAAAAATTCCTCTTCATGTATAGATCCAGTGGTCACAAGTCCTTAAGATTTTTGGCTTCGATCTTCCAAATATTGGTGGAGACGGTGGCAGCCAATTTTACATCCTTCTTTGCATCTCTAGGCACCTGAGCTCATTTGAATAATTTCGTGATCAATATCGGGAAAAGAAGAGATGTCTGGCTCTTCTTTGCACACATATGAATTTCAGAAGCAATGATCATCCATAGATTTATCCTGGTTTTCTCTATGATGCATCCAAGATAAGCTACCTTAGCAAGGTAAATGATTGATTCATTTTGTGATGGCATAATTGTGCTGCTGATGAACCCGAACCAGTATCGTGCAACTATGTTCAGATCTTTCTTATCAATCGAATATCCTTCTACTAGCCATTTCAGAGCATTATCATCTGACATTAGTGGGGCTAACCACTTTTTCATCGCATCCATCTTCTTTGTTCTGATCAAGTGCTAGCAGTGATCATTAATCTTTTTAGACATACCCAAGGCTATGTTGATAGCCTCACTGTCACAAGCTACCTTTCTTCCTCTAATAACCACTTAGTAAACTACTTTGAACGATGACTCTAGGCTCTTCCGTTGAGGTACCAATGCATTGTATGAGAGCTAACGGTCTGGCTAAGGGTGGACACGTCTTCTTTCATGCCATTTAGCATTTTGTCTTACCCTTCAACTTTGTTGAGGATGCGCGAGAGTATATCCTCAAAACTACTACCGTCCAAATACTTTGTCTTCTGGCACTCATGGGGAGCATGTATCTATCCTTCTCCCCATTCTTCCAATTTGGATTTCGGTCCCTCAATTCACGATCTCGGTCCTTCCAACCTTCGTCTTTAGCCCAACTTTGGTGACAACTTTGCCTTGGGTAATTTGTGTGGTAGCCACCGCCCTGGTTGGCTAGAAAATTTACCTCCTCATTGTACAAGGCTTCAAACTTCATCTCCTCAGGATTAGCACCCTCAACCTACAAATCATTGACACCACGGGCACCGGCCCCCATGACATTTTTGGATAAAATATCAAGATGCGTCATGATTTTTCCCATGTTCTGATCTCTGTCATTGTCTTTTTCAATTTTTCTCCTTGGATTGCTTGAAAATGAGAGGGGAGACTTGGTCCTCTCGAGTGTACCATGCTCTATTGATGGTTGTCATACCATCTAAAAGTTGGGATACTACTGCATATGGCTGCTGCATTAAGCCTCCCAGTGAGAGTTGGTCAGCGACACCTTTATTCATTGAGGCTAATCTCTGGTAGAAGTATTAAAGTAGCACGTTATCAGGAAAACCATGGGTTGGGCATTGGAGCACCAACTTTTTGAACCGTAGCTAGGTTTTGTGCAGAGGCTTTCCTTCTAGACATTTAAAGCTTTGGATGCTATCCCGCAGTGAGATTATCTTTGAGAAAGGGAAAAAATCACACTTGAAATGCGGTCACGAACTCCTCCCAAAAAATGATGAAATCACTTGGTAGCTCGGCTAGCCACCTGCAAGCCTCTCCCATCAACAAGAAAGAGAATAGCTTCAACCGTGAGGATCCTCATGAGCCAGTCCGTTGAAAAGTCCCTTCAGTTGCAAGAGTTGCAACATGGTGCTCGTTATGTGGAACACTGCATTTCCCTCAGCTGGGGGTAAACGGATGGCTCCACACCTCCCGTGAAATAGAGGCCATTGATGTTGGGCTCTTGGACATCGTTGAGATTTTCGATGTCATCTTGGGTGCCTACCTGGCTACCGTTGCTACCATTAACACTCATGCTTTCTAAAATATTTACAAAGCAAACAAACAAAACTAAAAATTAGGTAAGTAGACTAAAACTAAGAACAAAATTTTTTACTAAACTAAAAATTCTCAAGTAACACCACTCCCTGGCAATGGCACCATTTTGATGTTCTGCTTAATCAACGACACACCTTCCAGTTTGGGTGTCTACGATCGTACCAAGGGTTGGGGTCGAGTCCCAAAGAAGTAGTTTTGATACTTAATAGAAAAATAAAATTTGTTCTAACTAGTCGTAGCTAAAGACATTAACGACTAAAAAAATTGTAAATTAAATGGGGACACAAGAGTGTCAATTAACAATGGGGTTTTTGTCACTAGTAAGTAAAAATAGTAAAATAAACAAAGATTTCTAAGTAATGAGAGGGGATTTTTGGGATGTGATCGGAATACAGGTTAATCTAAATTATTGGGTACATTCTTTCGATAGAAATTTTATAGAGTAATAGTGACTAGGCTAAGCTTTATGTGGGAATAAGTTCTCTCTGGAGCAACTTAGCCTGTTTCAAATGGGTTCCTCTTGGACACCCACCTACCGCATGAAGACCAGCCTACGCCTTACCCCCCTCAGTCTCTCGAGCAGAGTGTTACGACATGGGGCTAGGGTTCACTCTCTCGAGCTGAACCTCATGTCGACCCACTCCTAAGTCCACCAATCTAGTAGTCTTGGTTTCACGACTTCTCTCTTGAGCAAGACGAAAACACATAAATAAACTTGTATTTTCAACTAAAAATTTGTTAGATTTGTAACGACCCGATAGCACCCCCTAGTTGTTACCGGCGTATTCGACCTCTCAAGGGTATTATACAAGCCCTTAGCATTCGTCATAGCATTATCATAGAAAAATAGCGGAAAATTTAAAAAAATTCATAATATAACACAAGACTTAGAAAGTCACCTCATTTAATACTTTAATAAAAATCGGAATACTATGTCTCAAAGTAGCCATCTTAAAACACGCCTACAACACAAGAGGGACACATCTCTTACAATACAAAAGAAACTACTATCTCGTACATTGAACTTAAGGAAACTCTTTAACATAAAGGTGTTTGAATCTTTAAGGACACAGCCGAACTTGGGAATAGTAAGCCAAGATCATCACTTCTACGAAAGTCCTTTAGCCACCACCACCTACACTTGGTGTAAAAAGACGAAGAAGAATGGTGTTAGTACAAGAATGCACTAAGTATGATAACCATGCAAAAACATGCTTTTAAAAGGACATTTAGTTGGAAACCATGCATCATGCCTTTTTAGAGAAACTTTATGAACCTTTAACATATTAGGCACAATATAAACTACATACATCATCATACATGTGGAAAGCATTCATAATAGCACATAAGGCCACTTATAACATTTTAGGCACATTCAATGCATACAATACATTACCTTCCTCTTTATCTTAACTCCTTTCCTCAAGCAACCCTTAGGGAATACTTGGTACAATGTATCACCTTAAGGTTACCAAAGGTGAACTTACATATATCCTCCATCAATCCAACCACATATATTCATAGAGTCATAAGCACACTATAAGGCATAGTCTTCACATAGGAACCATCACCTAAGACAACCGCCAAGTCACACTAGTGCAATGTGCAAGTAGCATCCCATAGTACTACTCACACCAAGTGCTCCTAGGAAGCCACAATAGACTAGGCACATCATATTTAACAGGTCATGACATCTTCATTTAACATTAGATATAAGACCAACATACTTCATAACATCATCATAAGGACTCATTCATTTACTACATCTTTAGTCATAACCCATTTAGTTCATATTAAAGGTAAACCACCTTAACAACCCCTTCACAAGCTTACTTGTGCAATGTACACATGGAGTCCCATACCCCCACATATACTAAGCAAACTCATTAAGAAGTCATAAGTGTAATTCACATGCATAATCATACTTCATGTCTTGACATAAGTAAAGTCAAACTTATCATGATTTCATATTAACATACATAGACCATAGTCTTCATTACATAAAGAGCCTAATGATAACCTCCCTTAGAGTCCACTTGTGCAATGCATAAGTAGGGTCCATAGTCCTACCTACACTAAGTAACTCTTCAAGAAATCATAACTAGAGTTCATATTCTTATATTAGTTCATTTCTTAACTTTTGGGAGACATTGCTATAGCCGACAGAGACCACGTGAGCTACATAGAATCTGGTGTTCTACTCCCACACCAAAAATAGAGGGTACTACTTGCCATGGTAGGACATACATACATAATACCTATCTAGTGGATCCACTAAGGTAAGACCTACGGGGGCACGTAGTTATGGATCAAGGAGATTGCTACTAGAAAACATTGACTTGCTAGACATGGAGGTTTCCAGCTCATGAGACAATATCTATGTTGGGAACCCGGACTTGCTAAACGTGAAGGTTCTCTAGTGGGAAGCCAGACTTGCTAAACGTGAAGCCCCCACTCTCATTTTTCATGTTCACTCGGTGCTAAGCGCCGACTCCCTTTTTAAAAAATTTAAAGCCTTTATTTAACATTAGTTCATAAAAGATAGTCTTTAGGGACTTAATCCCTCATATCATATAGCTCAAAGGTTTCTAAGATGAGAATGACCTTTCATCATACAACCTACATTATGTGAGAATGATCTTTCACATAGTCATACCATATTCATAACATAGTCTAGTTTAGAGTACAATTGAGGAAACCTTTCGAGAAACTCCCTTCCACTAGATCATCATAAACAATATTCATTCATTCATGTGTGTGTGTGTACATATGTGAGAAAGCCTTTCACATAAACACCTTCATACAACACATATTCATACCTTGCTAATCATATACTTTGCATGCATAATGAGATGTAAGGGTGCAAATAAGAGTTAACCTTTCAATAGACACCATAACATATCATATTGATAGCTATACATGTAGAGTGTGTGTGTGTACATATTGGTCCTCATAGTGGCATAATAGCAACAACATTGATATTGAGTGCACTCCCCTTCAAGGGATCACCACATTCACATTGTCCCCAACTAATGAGTAATTCACATATAAATCCTTTAGGAATTCTAGACCACACACCCATATTTCATCATAGGAGACAAGAACACATTCAACATTGAATAGGTACTCCTAACATGTATATAATCACACATTCATATAGGGGTCATTCCACAATAGTACTTAACATAATCAATCATGTAGACCAAACCTTATCCCTAACATTATCATTCACATTATACTCCTCATCATCAACATACTTTAAACATTATGCAAGCATTGATGATTTCATACATAATCTTCACGGTACAACTTGATAAACATATGCATAATAATCATCAATTCGCTTCACATCTATTGCCTTCAAGGCCATGTTATCAACAAGCATAGATAGACAAGTAGTAAACACCGCCATCATAAGTGGACCAAACCACACAACATCAATTCTCATACTATAGACTAGAAGTTAGGTCAACTTACCAATTATCCAAGCCATGATCAATACTCAACAATTCATAATCAATTGACATAGATAGCAATAGGAATCAACAATGTAATTCAATAACATAAACATAATCTAAGTACAATTCTATAAACAAAGGGATCAACCCATAACATTGTCCATAAGGCCATAATTATCAACTCACCAATCTACCAACAATTCAACATGAATAAGTATAGATAATCATAGGAAACAACAATACAACATAATCTAAATGTAATTTCACCAATAGATATCATATTTACAAAGACCCACATCCTAGGCCAATTTTAGAGAATTAGGGGATCATGGGTTCTTCAAGAATTCCTTTGAAATATGTCTTAAAAACCTTAATTCCACATCAATTCATCAATAGAATGATTTATAAAATCGTTTGACAAAGGACCCATGTTTAGATTGAAAATTGGGAATTTTGGTCTTTGAATCACTTTTGAAAATCTTTGATAGAACTCCTTGAATGAGAGGTTATTCAAGAATCAAGAGTTACCATACCTTAATTATTGAAGAAGAAATCAGTTGAAACCCCATCTTCTAGCTTGAGCTTCATCAAGGTCTTCCATGGAGTTTTGAGAGAATCTATTTTTGAGAGGGAAGGGTCAATTTGAAGAATGGGGTCTAATATTAAGTTTTGGGGTTTTAACCAACTTAAAATACCCTAAAAAAGGTAGAATAACCGTTTATAATAATTTCCCAAAGTACCCAAACTACGCCTCACTTAGTTGGACCTTTTAAACAAGTCAAACTTGAGTTTTATTTTCGCAGATATCGTCGGGGATCAAGTTCGCGATGCGGAGGTGTTCCCGCAGGTTTCATAAATTAAAATTCGAGACAGTAGAGTCCGCGACATGTCTGGGATGCGGAGCCACTTTTTGGCCCTTGGTGGAGCTAGTCCACGATGCGGACATTTCCCTCCATGCACAACTTGCAAGCTGCCTTGGCAGCTTGTTTGGCCAAGGGTTGGGGTCCTCCTCGGGGACCCTTAGGGTGGTTCCGGGGAGTCTTATTCGAACGTTTTGACCCTTAAAATATTTATTAAGACACTATGGTCACCTCCACTGATTTTAGACTCCAAACGACACATAAAAACATGAACAACATACTAGAACACACCAACACGTAAAAGACTAGTTTTGAACCTCTTGGTCGTCCCTTGACATTTGACTTCCAAACTCTTTAAAACTGACTTAAAAGGCTATTCTTCTTTATTTTAACAAGTTATTAATGCATAAAACCCATGTGAGGCTCTACTTTATCCTACTTCATTTTGAGGGGTGTTACAATATCCCCCACTTAGGAACATTCGTCCTCGAATGACACTTAAAACACTTCCGAGGAGTCAATGAAGCATCTAGTAGCTCACAATACACAACATACAACATCAACATAAGATCACACATCAAGGAGGAACATCAACTCCACATAAAAGGCTCAAAACAACTTTGTGCAATTCAAGAAAGTAGCAACACATCTACCAACTCCTTATGCATCAACTTTATTATTTCCCATTTCATTGGAGGAACTTCCTTCTCCAAATCATCATATCATATAGGAATTTAATCCACAACATCACTATGCTCAAAACTCTTTACTTCACATAAGCATAGGAGGAACTACCTTCTCCTTATTCAATGAGCATTAACACATATATTAAGCAATCAACAAGACATTTCTTTAACAAGACAACATGATGCATGCTCATTACAACTATCATGAAAACAACATCACACAACATATATGGGTGCAATTTCAACCATAAGAAACAAAGTTCGTGAAGACTCAAAATACAACTTCAGCATGATTGCTTTTCACAAAAATATGCACATACAAGGA
>JAJOOS010010784.1:0-47371 GCA_029582725.1 Solanum chiquidenum
AAATTGTCTTTCCTGCCGGACAGATTTTACGAAAATGGGCATAACTTCTTCGTCCGAACTCCGAATGAGGTGAAACGAAGTGCGTTAGGTAGCTAACTCAAAGGTCTTTCCATGGATATATTATTTGGCCACCCAATAATTTGTGTGCTAGGAGATATGACCCTCCAAAGTAGACCCTCGAAAAGGCTTCACTTGGAAATTTCGGATTTTGATACGGTTGCTCTAAAATTTGGGTTAGACCCATTTCCCACTCAATTTGACCCCCTAAACCAGAATATGAAGTCAGATTTTTGAAAAATGAAACGGATTTTTTTATAAATAGCTAAACCAGTTTCCGGTAACTTCCGAAGCACATTTTTAAGAACTTTTTGGGTCATTATTAACCGTTAATTACATGAGCTGACTTCGAGTTGTATCCTTAGCCATGTTTGTATAATTCGTCACATTTGTATAATTCACAACTAGAAATTTTTCATTTGATTTGTATTTGTATACGATGGTTTGTATTTGTATATGATGGTGATTTCCTTTGGTTTTTCAGTTTTGTCACAATATTCATTCAATCTTTTTGTGTATAACTTTTTAAAGTTTGTATAAATGTGTAGTTTTCGGATTTTATATAATATAACTTATATAATGTAATTTGTATAATATATTTTGTATAAATGTTTAAAGTTCATATGTTTATGTTTGTATCAATTAGTTATTTCAAGTTTTATCATATTTGTATAAATCCAGACTTTATATTACTCAATTATACAAAAACACGCGAATTATACAAACGTAGCCGCGAATCATACAAACGAGATGCAAATTATACAAATTATTGCCCTCTCTCGCTCGCCTCTCTCCTCCCTCTCCTAGTATCGCTGGCCTCTCTCCTCCCTCTCCCAATCTCGATTGCCATATATACAAATACATATGTATAATATACAATTATCTAACTGATATACATATATAATTCACCTCTCTTCCCTCTCTCGCTCGCCTCTCTCCTCCCTCTCCCAATCTTGCTCGCCTCTCTCCTCCATCTCTCAATCTCGCTTGCCATATATATAAATATATATGTATAATATACAATTATCTAACCCGATATACATATACAATTCACCCATCTCCCACTCTCTCTCCCAATCTCGCTCGCCTCTGTCCTCCCTCTCCCAATTTCGCTCGCCTCTCTCCTCCCTCTACCAATCTCGCTCGCCTCTCTCCTCCCTATAACATGTAGCTACGAATCGTAATTAGCAAACTATAGCTATGAAGCATAATTAGGCTATTTTTGAGTGGCTATATGTGAAAGTTCATCTTTAAATAAATATGGATTATTGGATCCTTTCACCTTATATGGGCTGAAATTGCCACCCCTAGGTAAAACCCCAAATATGTCTTACACAAAAAGATAAATAAAACCTCTAGTAAACAATAATCAGACAATATAGAAAAACACAAACAAGCGATTTAGGGAAATTCTAGCGCCGCACTTTATCTTTCTTCCCGGACCATTGGAGGATTGACGTGATATCACAGCTGCTGAAACAAATCTTCACCTTCTTCACGCGATGTCAATCAACATTTGACAATGTTGAGAATCAGGTAAGCTGCTACTTGATGACAGAAATCCCTAATTCATTATTTATCATCCTTATTTCACATCTACACGGAAAAAGATGACATTGCCACAGGCTCTTGGTTAATTTCACTACTAACTTCCTCATCAGGTACTGTTATAACTAAATCCAAGAAGAAATAAGCTTCACTCCTGAGATGCTCTTGGTTAATTTCACTACTGACATCCCCATCAGGTACCGTTGTAACTAAATCTAAGAAGAAATAGGCTTCACTCCTGAGATGAGTATCATTATCTTGTTGTAGACAAAATTAGATACCAAATTTGATAAAGGATCTCTCATCGTCTCGAATTATCTTTCTATTTATATTTTCTCTTTAGATAGATTTAAGCTCAATAGAAATTAATATCACTATCTAAAGAGAGAAATGCAAGCAAAATTAAGAATAAAAAATAATAATTTGTACCTCTATTTATAAATAACTACTTTAGAATGACTATACTTGATAGATTGTGAGTTTTTTTCTAGCCTTTGATGTACTTGCATCAATCTGGTTCAATATTTTTGATTATTTTGTGCCTAAATTAGATAGTTAGGATTTATCTGCATTGATAATCTTTTTTATCTTTATAGGTACCTCCTAATAATTATTAAAAGATATTGTACCTGTAAAATCAAAAGCTAAGTTGGTAAAAAAATTCACCAATTGATTTATTTCCCTCAACACATGTTTAACCCTGTTTTCTCTTATCTTCCTCCATATCTGAATTCTCTTAACCTCCAGACAAATCTTTCATAATGTATTCTATTCTCTTTCAATACCTGCTTTAGAAACAAAGAATTTGTTTTTAGAATTAAAGAAAACAAATTATTCACACAATGTTCTAATACATTCTTCATAGTTATAGCCTCTACACATATGCTTGTTGTGTCAGGAATAGTTATTACACTGACAAAAATAAGTTCTTTATTGTCATTTCTAATACAAAAAGTACTAAAAAAAAATCGGAATTTTCTTTAGAAGCTCCCTCACTATTGCACTTGTACCAACCCTTTTGTGGAACCTTCCAATGTACCATTGTATATTCCATTCTAGGAACTAAACCCTCAAAGAATTGGACTATTTGAGCCTAATTATGAGGAATATTATCTAAGGGCACATGTCCTTAGTTATCATGGACAGGTTCCAATTAATCGCATATATTACCCTACTTTTGGACATTCTTTCTCCATATATAATAAAATTTCTCCACTTTCATATTTTTCAGTAGATGATTTCAGGAACAACCTTGTAAGTTCCTTTCACCTTAGGTAAACCCTCTACTGTGCACCACATATCAAAAGTTTGATTAATTTGTACAAAAGGACCTACACTCCTGATACACTTGCAAACAAAATGCAGATGCCTCTAACAAAAAATAATTAAGAATAGATGATCAGTAGTCTCAATTCCATGACTTTCACAGCGTATACATCTAGAAGCTATATAAATACCACATTTAGCAAGAGCTTCATTTCTATAAAATTTCTTTTTCATAATCTTCAAGAGAAAAGGAAAATTTTAAAAGGTAACCATTCACCCATAATTTTTTGTAAATTATTGTTACTCACTCTGTATCTTAGTAATTCCCTTGCACTTTTGACAGAAAAACTCTCACTGTCAGTTGTATCCACCAAGGTCTGTCCCACATTTCTAAAGTATCACAAATATTGATATTAAACATGCTCCACTATGTCTTCAGGTATACATTGATGCATCAGTTGAGTATTCCACCTTCCTTGATTCATGAACATACTAATTTCCTCCAGATTCTTAACAATAATGAAATCTGCAAAAATAATGTAAGTAAGAGGACCTAATTGAGTCTAATTGTAAAATCACACATTAGAACTTTGATTTCTAGGTTTCCATCAAGTCTCCTATTTTATACTTTTTCTGGCCTCCAACATCTTCTTTCAAATTTGAGATCTTCCTTTCCATTGAACAGTGGTTGGAATTTTTTTTTAACAATACTTGTTTCATATGAAGTTAGACCATAGAGATCTTGAAGTCTTGAATTTTCACCCCAACTTTGCAAAAATAGCTTTGGACACATCAAACAGACTTCTAAAATCTATTTTGCCCTCTTGTTTTGACAAACATGGTTCAGACCCAGTTTCTCTTCTTTCATCTTTCTTCTTTTCTCCAAAAATATCTAGCAAAGGTTCTGTAAAGCTCTTCAATAGTGTATTTTATTGGTATTATAATTGAGAGAAGGTATTTAGGCGTGCATTATATAATACTATTGATAAGTACTGACTTTTATTTATCCTTCCAATGTTGAAACTTATCCTCTACATTTTTGGTAATATGATTATAAAAAAAATTATTCTTCCTTGAATGAAAGATGAGACATCTCAAGTACTTGAAAAATAAATTATCCTTCTCAAAGTATGTAATCTCCTTAACTTCTTGCATCTGGTTAGCTATAACTTTATTAAATACATACAAATAGTTTTTCTCCCCTTATTAATCAAATGATTAGACATCTTCTCATAATCATGAAGCACTTTCCTGATTAACTCTAGTGATTTCTTATCTGATGAAGCAAAAATAATAGTACCATTTGCATAAAAAATGTGATTTATGTTGACACTTCACTTTGACATCCCATGCTCTAAGTAGTCACTCTTGTCAAACAGTGCATTCAATTCTTTAGATAAAACCTCTATTGTGATTATGAATAAAGTAGGATATAAAAAGTCTCCTTGTTTCACCCCAGAAGAATGAAAAAATCATAACTTTGACAATTTATCAATATAGTGTACCAGTAATTGACCATAAGACTCTAAATTAAGTCAACTACATTTTAAAAAAAAACACATTTAAGAACTTTAGACAAAAATAACCTGGAGATCCTGTCAGCCTTTGACATATGTAGCTTCAACACCACATTAGAATGCTTCCTTATCCTAATATCAATAACAATCTCTTGAGTTAATGGATTATTTTTATACACCTTTTTTTTTCTTCTCAAAGCTTGATTGATTAGGAGAAATGTCATAGACAACAACTCATCAAGTCTCCTTTGTATCATCTTAAAAATTACTTTGTTTATGAAATTACGCAAACTAATTGGTCTTAAGTCGGAAAAAGTTTGAACATTGGACTTATTAGGTAGCAAGACCAAATTAATGTGAGTGGCAGATTTAGAAAGGGTATCACCTCTAAGAAAAGTGTGCACCACCCCTAATACATCATTGTGAACAATGCTCTAACAAGATTGAAAGAAATCACCAGATAAACCATCTGGTCCGCTAGCACTTTACATAAAAAATAACACTTCTGACTTCCTCCAAACTATGAGTAACATTGATTTTTCTATTATTATCTTCACTCACTGAAATTAGAATATGCTATAATAGATAATATTATGTCTCTTCTTCCTCTTAGGTTAATTAGGCCTTAAAAAATCCAACAGCAGCATCACCAATACCTGCTTCTTCTTCAATCAACTCCTCTTCTTTGGTGTAAATTCTATTAATTTGAAGACTTTTCTTTGTATTATTTACTAAATTATGAAAAAAATATAGTGTTTCTGTCACCCTCCACATGCCAATTGATTCTAGCCTTCTGCTTTCCGAATTCCCCCCATAATGAAGATACTTCTTCAATTCAACTTGTGGAAGTTGTACAACTTGTCTGTTGCAAGCTGAAGGATTTCTTTGATTTGAACAATCTCTTCCTAATAATCAATTTGCTTGAAAATGTCTTCATATTTTCCCCTACTTCATTTAGACAGAGCCTTCTTTACTTGCTTAGATTTATACTTGAAACTCAAAAAATGATGACCCTCAAAATAAGCTTTCTAATGTCATCTGCAAAACTCTTGAAATCTTCACGCCTTAACCATAATCTGAGGAATTTGAAAGGTTTTTACATATTCTTATGATTTCCTCTCATAGAAATAACAAAGGAGCATGATCTAATTTTGTTCTTGACAAATGTTCAACCTAAAATTGCATTATCATTATTAAAATACATTAATCTTCTGTCGGTAGCTAGGGTTATTCCTTTTCAATTAGAGTTATTGCCCTGATTTCCTTCAAAATCTTCTCTGAATCTTTCTCTATAATCTCCTATTGTATTTGTAGTTGTCCATCATCATTCGTTGCAATAATTTGAGTATCACTACTTCCTTTTACTCATTTGCTGTTATTTTCTGTTCTACTCTGTCATTCGATAAAAAAAGTAAAGATGATGTAGTCCTTTTCTTCTCATTATCATGCATGGTATTTTTTTATTTCTGATGTAACTTGATGCTTTTTTGTTTGACTAACCTGATTGCTATTTCGTGCGGATGCTTTATCATTTGGAGGCAAACTAGTGAGCTCACCCTCCTGTACACCATGACCATGATGTACTTTCTTGCTAATGACCTGATGTTGCACCTTCCTATTATCAACTTTATTTGCTTTGTCATCTATTATATTTATGCATTCATTATTTACATGCTTTTCCTACTTAGATGTCTTTATACTGTTGTTTTTCTGCGTCTTCATTATTATTATTAGCCTTGTGTTTTATCTGTCTCCCCTCCGATCTTTTCCAATCATTTTCACCCTAGATAGTGCATTAAATTTATTACCTACAACCATCCTTTTCCTTTGTTCATAACCTTGCTCGGACTAACCATCTGAGTATTTTGTGTAAATCTCGCTTGCTAGTTAGGATTACCCACCACCTTGCCACTACATAAAATTCTAGTCTTACCTGTTTGTATCCTTCTTACATGGTTTAGATTGTTCTGTCCTTAATTCATCATTGGATACTATTTGCTCCTGTATTTTGTGATAATGAAGTTTTATAGGAAAAAGGTGACGAAAGGTGTGAAAGGGTGAAGAAGCTGAAAAACAGTGAAAATTTTGAATTTTTTTTCCAAAAGGAAATCATTGTAAAATTAAAAAAAATGATTTTATTCGACATGAATGGTAAGATCAACGCGATTGAGAGACACGTTAAGTTGGAGGAATATTTTATATTGGCAAAGTAATGAATAAAATGATATGACATAATAAATAAACATGACCCTTAACTTGACGTCAACCGACAATTATGACCTTTAACTTTGGGTGTGCACAAATAGACACTTAAACTTGTATAAAATTGAACATAGACACATTCGTCCTACATGTCAAATTTGTATCTTATATACACTTGTGTTACTTGTTCGATTTTATACAAGTTTAAATGTCTACTTGTGCACACATAAAGTTGGAAGATATACTTATCTACTGAAGCCAAGTTAAATGTCGTGTTTTGTCAAATAATATAATTGACAATCCAAATCAAATAGAAGTTAAAGGTCATATTTATGCATTATGTCAAATAATATAATTGACAATCCGAATCAAAAGCATATGGGCCTCATCCAGACCCGACATCAACAAGAAGCTCGGATGTGTCAATTATACGCTGTCGTAAGGTGGAGGATGAGCATCTCGGCCTTATAAGTAAACAGTTGCCTCCTTGTAGGGTTTTATATTCCATAACGCCTTCCCCAAATTATTTAGTCTTTCTCTCTCTAGGGTTTACAGTTGTTCTCTTCTCTGAGCGAAAATGGATCTAACAAAGAAACGCAAGGCTGATGAGAACGGCGGTGCTTATCCCGTATCCAACGAACTCGTCACAACTGCCGCCGCGCCGCCGGCACTTGCTGTTCTTTCCCCGGAAGACATCGACAAAATTCTTGAAACATTCACCAAAGACCAGTGCGTTTCAATTCTCCGTAACGCTGCCCTACGCTATCCCGATGTCCTCGAAGGTCTACGTGCTGTCGCCGACGCCGACGTATCTAACCGTAAACTCTTCGTTCGTGGTCTTGGTTGGGAGACCACCACCGACAAACTCCGACAGGTTTTTTCTGAGTTTGGAGAACTCGATGAGGCTGTTGTTATAACTGATAAGGCGTCTTCCAGATCTAAAGGCTATGGTTTTGTAACTTTCAAGCACGTTGATGCTGCTATTCTTTCTTTAAAGGTGCCCAACAAGATAATTGATGGCCGTGTTACCGTCACACAGCTTGCTGCTGCGGGTAATTCTGGGAATTCTCAGTCTTCTGATGTTGCGCTTAGGAAGATCTATGTTGGTAATGTTCCATTTGAAATTTCGTCTGAGAAGCTTTTGAATCACTTTTCTATGTATGGAGAGATTGAAGAAGGGCCTTTGGGATTTGATAAACAAACTGGAAAAGCTAAAGGTTTTGCTTTTTTTGTCTACAAGACTGAGGACGGAGCTAGGGCATCTTTAGTTGATCCCGTGAAGACAGTAGAAGGACATCAGGTCTTGTGTAAATTGGCAACCGATAATAAGAAGGGGAAGCCCCAGAATATGGGGCATGGGGGTGCCCCTGGAATGAATGCTGGACCTGGAGGCATGCCTGGTGATGATAGGGTTGGATCCATGCCCGGTTCAAATTATGGTGTTCCTGTTAGCGGTTTGGGTCCATATTCAGGGTTTTCAGGTGGGCCTGGTCCAGGAATGCAGCAGCCACCACCTCAGCCTGGCATGGTGGCACATCAGAATCCACATCTGAATTCAGCTATTGGCGGGCCTGGATATGGAAACCAAGGACCGGGATCCTTTACAGGTGGTGCTGGTGGATATGCTGGCGCTGGTGGATATGCTGGGGCTGGTGGGTATGGTGGTAGTTCTGGGGATTACAGTGGGTACAGGATGCCTCAAAGCTCTGCTGGAATGCCTAGTTCAGGAGGTTATCCAGATGGTGGTAATTATGGTTTACAGTCTTCTTATCCCTCACAGGTACCACAACCAGGAGCTGGGTCAAGGGTTCCACCAGGTGGGATGTACCAGGGCATGCCTCCATACTACTGAGGTAATCCTTTTGAGTTTGTTTACAGTTATACATGTCAACATATGATTCACTGAGTATTGTTTATGCATATATTTGTTGAGCAACTATCTGAGGAGTTTTGATTTACAAACTTCTTTTTTCCTTGTTTGATATTGTGTAGTTTAAATGTTTCATTAGAGTGCTTGGCCTTCAGTTCGTGGACTAGTACTTTTTTTCTCTATGTTAATTTGGTGAGCTGATAGCGTCATACTTGTTCTTGAGTGAAGTATCCCAAGGGGGTCCGTATCTTGTATCAGTTTTTCATCTTGGATGGTGTTGGGTGGAAGATATAAAGGAATGTCTTGGATATTTTTCTATGGCTCTCTGTAATTAATTACTTCTACTGTCCCAATTAATGTGAAATCACGACACCATTCTATTTGATAGCAATTGGGAAACACCATAAAGCTTAAGAGAACATTGGAGACTATATTGGTGAAAGGGGTTAACTGTCTCTGTGAAATTAGTATGGAAATGGTTACCTGAGATTGCTTTCCTCTTTTGTCTATTTTCCTTTCTTCCACAGAGTGCACGACATGGGAGAGGATCTGCTTGCACTAATCTAGTGCATGTTCTGTAGAGCCCCTTATAGCTTATGCTGTTTAGTGTGGCTTATGTCCATCCCCTGTACTTTGAAAATGATTTGTATTACAAATTTATGCCCTCAACAAGTTTTATATGTTGGAATCTTGAATGATTGAATTGTACGTGGATATCTGTTCAGGTGTCTTGAGAGCTTCTTGGATGCAACATGCTTTAAATGGTTGTGGTGATTTCCTGATTGCAGACTCTGAAATCTTTGGTTACATGGACTGCTGTACATCTGTTGCTGCTTCACCTATCTGCTCTTATGTGTGGCTGTTAGTTGATACTTGCTAGTATTAAGTTAGTATGTAGGTTCTTCAAAAATTGCTGTATCTTTTGATGAGCGTATTGAGGATTGATGTCAGTTTTGTTATCTTATATTTTACCCGTACTTCCTGTTTCTTATATGTTCCCTATCTGATGAATGTGACATTTTAGATCTTCTATCATATTATGTTCAGCCATTATTGGCTTAACTTCTTGTATGTGGATTACAAGGCATCTTTATGATGTTGTCAGATACTGCTGATCTGAAACAAATTATTCGATGCAAACAAATTTTTTGTATATTGTTTTAATTAAAATTATGTTTTAAACTAAATAAAAGCAGTACTAGTGCTTAAATGAATAAATATCTGGAGTGTTGATGGGAAGATGGGAAAACACAAATGTGTGGTAGTAGGATCCAAATTTGCACTGTTTGTTTGCATTTCTAGCTGTCTCAACTGCTGGTGAAAAAACGTGCCTTAATTTTTTCGGTTGGTCACTGATTTGAACCAAATTATCTTGACACAATTGTATTATGTGTATTAATTTTTACAATTTTCTGTATATATGGTTTGTGAAGGCTGGAAACTCGCAAATGCTATGTCTTGGCAAGAACCAAAGTCTATTCTGTCTGCCATTTGCATTTTGTATACCTCTCAATAACCAGTGGTGTTTCTATCACATCTCAAAAGCAGAAAAGAAAATGAAAACTCTAGCTATCTGTTCCTTTAACATCCATCATTTTGGAATTATTGGAACATATTCCCTAAAAGGCATACATCTCCTGATTTCTTTGTTTGCTTTTGTTGATGTACTTGGGGAAGGAGATGGGTATGAGGCCAGTTGGTCAACAAACACATGATGCAAGTATGCAAGTGGGGGTGGGGGTGGGGGTGGGGTGGGGATGGTTTGTTTCAGCTGAATCTCATCTTAAACGCACTATCTGTTTCCAGGATTCGTAGATTTGTAAGTTGAACCTAATATGATGTTTGTTTCTAGCTCTGTACATGCTCCAACACATTGCTATTTGGCATAGTGATCTGTTTGACATGTGCTTTTGTCATTTTTTGTTCTCACCTTGTTTCTCAAGCGTATTGAAGCTGTTGCAGCTTATTGGTGATTCCTGTTCATAGATTTGGCTGTATTTGATTTCTTTATTGCCTTAAATTTGTGTATGGACTATAAGAAAATGATTGCTTGTTGGAAATTAAGATTGATATTAATCCCTGCTATGGTTTGTGATCTATTCTGCTTGGCGCAAGTCGTAAAATTAGTCTGTTGTGATTTCAACAGACTATATAAACAAGTTCTTAGTTTCATTTTCATTGGTGATTGATGATTGTTACTGGAAATTGTATTAAGATTTAACTAGCTGTCAAAAGGATCATGGAACGTAAGTAGACAATAAATCAAGGATTATGGAACTCAAGTACTTTTACCAATTTGGATCTGAATGTGTGAAAACAAACTTCTCATCTGATTCCCGTGTAAAAAGATTAGACTTTTTATTTCTGTAGCCACCAAAGTTAGTTACCATGAAAATCCTGAACAAGTCCTATATGTCATATTGCATGTTTTTTTACTGTAAATAGGAAGGTATTGCACATCATGTTCTTTTTGTTTCTTAGCCAACTTGAGTTCCTGAGCATCCTAGGCTGGTGTGGAATTGTATTATCCATAACATAGTTCTTTTCCTTGTTTCCTGGTTTGGTCTGTACTCTCTCTATTGCTGAGGGCTGATGATGTAGTGCGGAGTGAAAGCTATATTGCTGAGGTGTGTGATGGCATGAATTGCGACTTTGGTGAAGATCGAGGTCCCAGTTGATCCAGAAATGCTCAAGGTTGGAGGGGGAGACCTTGCACAGAAGCCTTGAAAGAAGAAATTTGTAATAGTTGTAGAGTTAGATATATTGTTGTACGCTTCCAGTAATAAGAATAAAACATCAAAAGTTAAATCTTTGTGAAATTCAGCTCAATGCATTCAGAAGTGCTGATTGGTTATTCCACTTTCATGGCGTTAAAAAGAAATCAGCGTAAATGGCACAAAACAGTTTGCTAGTAGATTGTTTTTTATTTTGTGCTAATAAATTGCATATTGCAGTCAATCCGTTTGCATTACCCATTGCTCCTAAATCGTTGATATCTAAATTCAGGTATGCGTTTGTAAAGTTACATTATTGTCTACTTTTATCCTATTTCGTTTAGTGTTTTTTCAAAAAATGTGATTTTTTTCTTTATTTTGTACCTAGTGTTCTACTTTATTTTGATTTTTTTTAAAAAAAAGATTAGTGTTCATTCGATCACATGTTATTTTAAAATTGTTTAATATTCTTTAAAAGTATGCGGGGATTGAGTTATTAATATTACAATGCACATTAAAGGGATAAATAGATGGCATCGCCGATTCTTAATTCATTTATCCAATTTATAAGGTTTTTTATTTATAAGAAAAAAGATTAACAAATCAAATAAATTTAGTTTACATCTCTCTATAATAGAATTGGAAAAAAATAAGAAAGCAATATCATGAATATTCATGCCTTTCAAATTTCTTTGTTCGATTAAATTTAATTTACCTTATCTTCAAAATATGTTTTTTTCTATACCAATTTCTGGTTTAAGAACAATTGATATTTTCTTAAAGAGTTATTTTGAATTAGTATATAAAAAGAGAGTTACATAAAAAATAATAAAAAACCAACAGAGATAAAAAGAATAAAATACAAAAATGAAAATAATGCGCCTAATAAATTGAACAAATGATTTTTTTTATAAAAAAAATAGCATGAAAAACAATATAATAAAGCTATAGCCAAAAATAATAAAGGGTAAATTGTCTAAAATAACAAACTATTAATTCAAATTAAATGTTATAACCACAGTTTCATTTAATTCTAATCCGTAGCAAACTCTTTGCCACTCGCCTCTCTCCCTAACGAATCTCGCTCGCTTCCCCAGATCTCGCTCGCCTCGCCTCTCTCACTTGATACAAACACAAATATATAAATTGCATTTCTGTTTGTATAAAGCGAGAGAATATTGTATATACAAATACAAATACAAATATATATATTTTCGTCATATACACTTATAATTATACAAATACATATCTTCCCTTGCCAGTTTTCTTTTGTCTTTCTCTCTTTCTCACTTTATACAAACACAGATTATACAATTGATTCGTATATGTATACCGAAATATATATATTAATAGCCATATTCGTATATGTATACCGAAATATACATATTAATAGTCATATTCGTATATGTATACCGAAATATACATATTAAGAGCTATGAATCGCAATTATACAAACTATAGCTATAAGATACAAATATGATTTTTATGTTTGCTAAACCTAAAATTTACTCAATAATAAAGCTATCGAGATTTTGAGCCCAAATGCTGAGATTTAAGCCGAAACGTTGAGCCCATCTAAAATAATAAAACTACTAAAAGTTTGAGCTCAAACGCTGAGATTTGAGCCTAAATGCAGAGCCCATCTCAACTTTGTTATTTGAGCTTCCAAAGAAAAAAAGAAGGAAGAATATACTGTTGCAGTCAATCGAACCCAAGGCGTTGCAGCAATTTCTTGAACCCCTTAACCACTGAGCTAGCCTCTTTAATATATATATATATATATTGAATTTTTTACTGAATTGCCCTTCAAAAAATAGTCTTCTTAAAATTAAAAAACAGAACATTCGAATTTCAATTTTTTTAAAAAGGTAGACTTACTTTTCTCTCTCCTTATAAATGTATTGGTGAAGTGTAAAGTCTAAAAAGATAAAACACATTTACTTTTCAAATTTATCTTCCCTAAATCACTCATTTTTTCTTTTTAAGTAGTCTAAAAAATACACTCTCTCTCTCTTAGGAATCTCTCTTAGGACGAATATTGTTCCATCTGCAAACATGTTCTTTTTTTTTAAAAAAAAAAACTCTTCTTAATTTCAATTATTTTTATATTTGTGGCGCCAAATTTACATTAAATTTTGTGGTGCGAATTCATAATTTTATTTGAATTTTTTCAGCAAGTGCTAGTAAGAGAGATGTTTTATATATTTTCATGTTATTTTTCCCCCTTTTCCTCTTTTACCTTTGAATAATTTCTCTTGTAGTTATTGTATTGTTTTCTTTCATCTCCTTTTTTTATTTTCTGATTGTACTCCAGAAATGAGTATAGTAGTATTTCCGATAAATCCAATTACTAGAAACAAGCGATTAAAATTTGAAGAACGTCAAACCATTGCAGAGTGGATTTTGAAAGAAAGCAAGGATGAGAAATTTAAACATGGGTCTTTAAAGCAAGCTGCTATTTTGTTCAACAAATTAAGAAGAACTATTTTACGCATTGGGAAGCAATGTAAATCATCGGTTGATAATGGTACACTGTTGAATGTGTCTTTGAAACTTTTAGGCAGAGTTGGAAGAAAAAAGGTGGAAGTAGACATTAATCAAGTCAAAGAAACTCCACTTTGTCGTCGAGCAAATATTCGATCTCTGCCTTTTGCGATAAACATGGCAAAATCGACTGTCTTTCAACGTATAAAAGATGACACTATTCGGACACATTAATTTCATTAAGCCTCAATTAACTGAACAAAATAAAAAGGTATGACTTCAATTCTGCATTTCAATGCTTGATCAAAGTACAATTCACACAAATCCTAGATTTATGAATATGTTTAATTATGTTCACATCGACGAGAAATGATTTTTTTTTATCTAAAAAGAGTGAAATGTTTTACCTATTTCTTGAAGAACATTAGCCTGATCTATATCACTCTTGCAAAAGTAAAAAATTATTTCAAAAGTTATGTTTATGGTTGTTGTTGCATGTCCTCGATTTGATGAAAATGGAATTGAGCTATTTTTTTGAAAAATATGTATTTTTTCATTTGTGGTTAAGGAACCAGCTAAGCGGAATAACAAAAATCGAATAACATGAACTCTCGAAACAAACCCATTCTATCAGTAACTAAAGATATCACTAGAGCTTATTTGATTGTGAAAGTTCTTCCTGCCATTAGATCAAAATGGCATCTTCAGATTCAAACATTCCTATCTTTATACAACAAGATAACGCAAGACCATATATTGGTGTCAACGATTTGAAATTCGTTGAAGCTGCCCAACAAGATGTATTCGATATTAGACTATGTTTTCAACTACCTAACAACCTTGATTTAAATGTGTTGGACCTTGGATTTTTTAGAGCAATTCAATCTCTTCAGTACCAAAAGGCTCCTTCAAATGTTGATGAACTAGCTGAAGCAGTGGAAAGATCTTTTGATGAAATGAAGGTTGAACAACTCAACCATGTATTTCTTAATTTATAGTCATGTATGATTGAGATGATGAAAGATAATGGAGGCAACAACTACAAAGTGCCTCATTTGAACAAGAATGGACTCGAAAGAGAAGACAATCTTCCTCTATAACTTCGTTGTGATATTGGTATTATCAAACAAGTTTCAGCTCTACTTCAACAATGATATGAGTTACTAGGATGACAAAATTTTCTTTTTGAAAATGTACTTTGATATTTTTGCAGGAACATAAAAAAATTTAACAAATGAAAATTGAAATGATGTTTTATTAGTATAGTAGAGATAGTACTAGTATTGTGTACATCTAAGGTGATCATCGTGTAATTCTTATACTCTTTTAATAAGTGAAAGTTGAAATGATATTTTTTCAGGTATATTAGGAGCATTACTATGTGTACGGCCATAGTGATCATACATATTTTTTGTACTTATGGCTATCAGTTATGAAAGTTTAACAAAGACTACGATGGATCCAAAGCAACATGAATTATTTGTAGCAATCACCATATTTGTTGGGTGCCTTCTCGCTAATTTAATTTAAAAGAAAATTTTCATTGATATTGAATTATAAAGTGTAAGTTGAGAGCAATGTTACGAAATAATTATTATCAGACTGTTCACTATCTAGTTTGAATTTGAGGTTTTTGATTTTCCTTAAATAGATTGTAATTTAAGCTAATAATCAAATTCATGTTAGAACATTTTTCATTAAAATCATTACCTTACTAAGTCAAAGCCCCAAAATTTTAGTGAAAACATAAAGAAGCAATGTAATGTGAGAATGTAATTTTTTTCCTTGGTGAAATTTTAACAAGCACGAAAAAATAATCGTGGAAAAAAGTCTATAAAAATTGAAAAGACTACCAAATGATTAGGCAAAAAGAGTAAATGAATGGTATTCCAGTCATTCGCACAACAAAAATCTGCAACAATTTTTTTTTATAGAAATGAGAAAATGTAGGTACAATTAATTATTGTTGACTTTTTATTAAAAAAATAGGAGTACTATCTTTAAAATTAAATGGGATCAATAAGGGTAAAAGAGGAATTCTGCCTTTAAATACTTACTAAATAAGAAATGTGACATTCTTTTTGGGACTGACAAAAAATGAAACCCAAAAAGGAAATGGTGCCACAAAATGGAACGGAGGGAGTAATTTCCCGACGAAGGGGGTTCGGACGAATCCCCTCACCTCCACGTAGATCCGTCTCCAGTTGTAATAATTAGAAAAATAGAAGTCATCGAGTCATTTCTTTATGGAGCTTACATTTGAGTTTTCTAAATAAATGAAAAGCTAAAATGTTATTATTACAAACCCTGAATAATTCACATCTATTGTATTATATTTATGATCTCTTAATGATGCTCATTTATATGAGGAGATAAAATGTTATTATTTGAGATCCCTTGATAATACTCATTTATTACATTATTCCTCGATTCTTTGATGATACACGTAGGACATAGAGGTCTTTTACCATAAACTTACAAATTGTATATTTTAGGTTTAATAGGACTCTTCAATTTTCAAGTTAATTATATACCCAATGTTAGATTTCAGGTTTGACTTATATACATTTCTTTTATTACAATTTAATATATGTATATTCATATTTTATATATCAATTCATTTCATTCCTATTGATGTCTTGTTGCCGGAAAGGTTATATTTTGTGTTGTAGGTTTAGTTAAAGGCCTATATAGAATAGGAATTGCTAAGTTAAATATTTGGGTTGGTAATATCCATTCTTCATGGAGTTAAAAAGTTATAAATTTTGAGTTTTATTTGACTTACATACAATTGATGGATAGGTCAAACCCTTGTCCCGACCATAATATATTTGTTGCACTTCTAGAGGCTTGAAGACTTGTGATATATGTCACTATGTTGAGTATGACCTTTTCAACCTTGATGTTTAACTGTTGACTATAATGATGACCTCGCCATATTGGTTGTTGATGAGTGGTAGATTTACACTCATTTAAGGTCCATTTAGCTTAATAATTAGTGTCTTCAATGCCTAATATGTTCCTATTCTGATTAAATATTGTTGATTTGCAGCTATAAAGATAATTTGACAAGACAAGGATTGATGTTTGAAAAAATGACAAAAAATGCAAAAAGAAGTGCAAACCATACATTGTTGATCGACTAACAAGAAGGGTGGATCGCCAATTGAGCACGACCTAGCCTAAAATGACAGTCCATAGCACTTGTGTCATCAAATCAGGTGTGGACCCTAGTGGAGAAGGCGATGTGCCAAATGAGAAAGGCGGTCTTGATGAACATCGCCCAAAATGACAGTATGGAAAGAAAAAATATGATCGAAAGGCGAACCAAGGTGGTACTTGGCGATTTATCAAAGGTGAAAGACTAACTCAATCGAGTTCACCAATTGAGGTTCAAAATACCTGAAGCCTAGGGCATCAAAATGTGAGATGAGGAGCAAGAGGCGATGCGCCGAACGAGTTCGACGAGCCCGACTAATGTCATTGATTGAGCAACGTAGTGGAATTTTGGGCCTAATTTTGAAAAATTATAAATAGCCCAAAGAAGAGAGAAATTAGATATCAGATGACATAGAATAGAAAATATCATAGTGTGTGAAGAGTTTAGAGAGATAAAACAATTTATCTTTGAAGAACATTTTTCTAGCTTTTGGGGTCTTACAACTTTGTGCTTGAAATTGACAAATTGAAGTTGAATTCAAAGTGGGTTTACTTGTAATTGTTTAATTTCATGTTACCCGTGACTACTTTCATGGAATGTATAATCTCTTTACTTTTTGTGACGAGTGGTTAAAACCCCAAGATCTAGGGGTGCAATTATGGGATTGAGAGTTGATTTAATGTAGTGGGTATTGTGCTATGCTTTATTTTGTTGTTGTTCATACATGAATTTGGTCTAATTAGCACGGGGTTAATTTTATGGGTTAAGGTTGCAAATTTAATTCTTACTTTCGATCTCGGTTGATGCTCGAAATAGATTGATTACAGTGGATAATTAGTCTGATACTAGAATTTTAGATTTGATGTATGTAACTTGCTTGAAAATAGAGGTTATGAGTTAGATATATTTTCCCTGTTCTTGAGAGAGATAATAGAGTAAGGTATTGAGTTGTTTAGGTTGACATTTAGATGAGACCGAAAGGAGATTCTATGCATAGATGATTTGACATCGAAAGATGATTAGAGTTAATGAAGATGATTTAACCTATTCATGAATGTTCATCACTATAGAGCAACACAATTACCACCACGTGACATCAATTTCCAATCTCCACACCCTTAGATTGCTTGTTAACTCTTGAATTCTTCAATATTTTATTTTAATCGCGATAATTGATAATCAAAGCTTTATATTAACTTGGTGGAAGTATCCACCCACTTAATCTTACTATTGTAAATGAATGATCTTAAAGTCCAAATTTATTGATTGGACGATATACGATTCTCTGTGAGATTTGATCCCAACTTTTCGTTGGATTTTTTATTGACTACGATCACTGTTCCTTTTAATTGGTTTTAAGGAGGACATTTGAGCGTCATAAAAAATGACGCCGTTGCTGGGGAATGGTGGTTGAGAATTCTAATTGAGAAATCAGATTTTAATTTTGTTTATTTGTAATAGATTTTTTGTTTGATGTTGTTGTTGGATGATTTGCATATTTATGCAATGAATAACCATGGAAGTGACAACAATAGTTACTATCGTCAAAACAACAACTTGGGTGATGTGAATGATATGAACATGAATGTTATTCAAACCACGGGAGCAATCTGGATACCTCCCATAACCTGGAGGGTTGTGTTTCACATCACCAAAACTATGATACAATTGCTCCAGATGGAAGAATTTTTTTGAGGCCTAGCTCATGAGGATCCCCATGAACACCTTAGAAATTTCATGGAGGTATGTAGACCCTTAGTGTTCAAGAATATCTCTCAAGAGTCCGCAAGGTTGAGGTTATTCCCATTCTATTTAACAGGAGAGGCTAGAAGATGGTTGGCAGAGTTATCAAATGACTCTATCACTCCGTGTGAAGAGCTAAATGATGCCTTCTTAGAGAGGAGGTTCACAAAGTTTCTTTTTCAATGTCCAACACATGACGTTCCGAACAATTTGCTGTCGTAATACTTCTATTGTAGCCTTGATTCAGTCAATAAAGGTATGGCTGATCAGTTAGTCCAAGGTGGATTAATGAGACAATTGTATGATGTGGCTGCATTGTTGCTTGATGATATGACTAAGGTTAACCAAACAAGAAACACTAGAGAGTACCATGTACCTACTCTACAAGTGAGTTTAAGCAAAGAACAAGTTGAGAAGGACCATGAAAGAGATGAAAACATGGACAAAACAATCACCTAGCTCGATTTGTTATCTAGACATGTCATGGGAGGTGAACCTAAGTCAGTAAATGCGGTTGGAACCAATAGTGGGCAATGTTTGGATGATGCCAAATTTGAGGCATTATATAATGAGGAAGTTCAATACTTAAGAAATCAAAAGGGGGGGGGGGTTCCTACACAAAGTGGGAACCAAGGTTGGAACAAGGATAAAGATGGTGGTTGGAAAGGCTAGAGGGGTGTAAATTGGAGAGATAGGGAGATGTAAAAAGATAGGTATGTTCCTCCCCATGATCGTCCATGCCCAAAAGAATCAGCTGGGCCTGAAAGAAGCCGATTTGAAGATATGCTTGCAAGGATCTACAATAAGGTTGAAGGGTCTGATAAAGTGTTGAAGAAATTAAAAAATGATTACTTTACTTTATCCAAACGGTGACTCCTCACTCAGTTTCTATCAAGCAACTGGAGACCCAATTGGGACAAATTGCCACTTATCTAAATCTAACAAAAGGGAACATTGCCTAGTGATACCATCACGAGCCCCAAGAATGATTCTTGAGAATGAGAACTATGTCGTGCCATGACATTAAATAAGGCTTTTCTTCGGAGGAAATCTAAGTCTTTACTCTTTTTTTAATTACTTTCAAATATTGTGCGTTGTGAGTGAAGGTTGAGAAAAGATTGAAAGGTTGAAAAGGGTAGCACATGTGATGGCAACACCCAAACGACGATCTGCCGAGGTCATTGTGCGGACTCATTCTTGTCTGCCGTTTGAGCTTGAACAAGTGGAAAAGTGTACTGTCAAAATCGGTGGTCAGAACTCCAAAAGGTGATCCACCGAAGTGCACTATACGGACTGTATCGGGTCCACCGAATCAATCTTCAGGTTTGGTGTTTAGTCAGGCATGTTCGGCGAGCTTAAGTTCCAATTGGCGATTCACCGAACACTTTTAGCAACGTTAGTCGAGATTGCCAAACGGGTTTGGTATAAAAAGACCAAGGGTCTTTCCAAATTCAAAAATCAAACCCTTTGAGATCTTGAAGTCTTTTTCGCTCCTTTTATATTACTTTGCTTACTTAGAGTGATTCTGAGTCCTTGGTGTGTGATTTCAAAGTTTGTGGAGTGCATTTACGTACTTGGATTCCATGTCAATCCATCCCAATTTCTTTAATTTTCTCGACTTTTACTCTTATTGAGGTTGGTTTTTTATTTTTATTGATAATTTTGAGCTTTAAATTATATATTGAGTGTGGGCTTGATGCCCTTAAGTGTTATTGTGTGCTAGATTTTGATGGGTAGCATCATATTGTCGATTTAAACTGTACCCATGAGATAGTCGAATGTGTGTGCCTATAATGTGAAATCTTGTTTATTGGTTGAAATTTGAAATTGAGTTGATAAATGTGCTGGGTCTGAGTCCAATTTGATGTGGTGAAGTCTGATTAGCCTAGTGTTCACCTAATTGCATGATTTTGTCCAATGATAGACAAGGTGCCTACTTTCTTAAGGGAAAATAATCAATTACTGCAATACTTTGCAATATCTGGGGAAAGGCTGAGTACCCATTGATAGATGAGCATATATGTGGATTTTAATGATGAGGGGAAACTTATATTTGTTGTATATGTTGGGTTAGTTATGAAAATTAGGCATTGGGCTGAACATATCCTGTTCGATGGGATGATCTTAGCTCGCCAAGGTGGTTAGGTGAATCGCCGAGTAAGCCCTAGTTCGCCTTCTTTAGCGTATATATGACCATGTGTATTGTCCCATTTAGCAGGCTTGTCTTACTCCACCAAATCCATTTGGCGAATTGCCGAGTGGGAGAGGACATCGTCCTTGATGTATGTGTCTTTTTAATTTGCACTATCAACTTCGGTGGACTTGTCTTAGCCCACCGACACTGACTTGGTGAATCGTCAAGTTGGCATTGACTCCGCCTTTTGTACCTAAATACTGAGATAATTGCTACTATCTAATTCAGTGAGTTCATTCGAGCTCGCCAATCCAGTTTTGATGATCCGCCTTCTCGTTAGGCGAGCCTCGGAAATATTTTTGAAATTTGATTCAATGTGCGTTTGATTTTAACTAACCTTCACTACTCTTATGTTTGAATCTGTGCTTTGCAGGAAATGACACGTACAAAGGGCAAGTATGTAGTTTCATCTGACACTAAGATCGACAGCGAGTCTCCTTCTCCCCTTCCTAAGAAACAAAATGATATATCCATCAATGAGCCTTTGAATGCCTTTCATTCCCAACAAACAAATCCCGAGACCCCTACCAACGGAGGTAAGAAATTGATGAATCACATTGCCACGAAGTGGGTACATTCGCTCCAAGTTGGCATCACCTCCACAAGATCTTTACCCTGATTATCGTGTTCTCCCGATAATAGATATAAGGGCTTTAAATAGGCTCAATGCGGGAGGAGAATGAACTATTTTGGAGGAGCTGCGACTCTCAACTGTTGGAGTCATGAGTGACTACCCAAACATATGAGTAGCGATAAAAAAAGGCAGTATTTGGAAGACTATAGATGAAGTGGAAGTGAGGGGCAACATGGTGCAATGTCATGCAAATGAAATTAACACAATGTTATGCACCCTATCCAACTATACTGATGAATACATGACCCATATGCATACAAATTTTGATGCATTAAAGGGTTCATTGGCCCCTCTGATATCTGGTGAGTCTTCTTCCTCTTGGATGACTGAAGGGGTGAAGATAGAAAAGAAGGACCTGAGCGTTGTGGCACGGTACTAGTTCAGGTTCATTAGTAACAATATCATGCCATCCTAGAACAAATCAATACTCCGGCATTCAATGGCAGTGCTAGTGGGCACAATCATTGAGAAGAGGTAAGAGAAGACATCTCTTTCTTTCCCAATGCTTATTACGCACTTATGTGAGAGATCTAGAGTTTCTTTTTGTGGGGAAGACATATATGAGGATCACACCTGCCTCCTCCAGTGATATTTGGAGGATTGAGGCTGAGTACTTGCGGGATGATGTGGCTCAGAGGAAGCTACCACCACCAGACTCAACGTCCGTAGTTGATCCAACTACACTTGTAGCTGAGGCTAGAACACATGTTCCTTCTGTGGAGTAGGCATGTATTTCTACACTTTCTGTTGTCCCTTCCTCTACTGCTTCCCTTGCTGCCCCTACTGCTTCTGTGTCTGCGACTATTGCTACTGTGAGACGTTCCCCTTCTCCTATTTCCTACCCTCTTTGACCTAGGCATTGATTTACCAGATGGGCAGCCTTTCCCGGTTGGCATATGTTAGAGTCGCTCGGGTTGAGACGGACATGCCCAAGATCATTGATCATGCCATTCAAAGGTATTAGCTCCGTTGATAGAGAGAGTGGTCAAGTACGAGGGGACGGTTAAAAGTCATAGTGTGAGGTTGGATGATCTCACAATGATATTAGAGGACCGGAGAAGGCCAAGGGTAGCTCTGGTGCACTAGACACCATGAGGGATGAACTTGCTACCCTGCGAGCAGAGGCGGTCCAACTACAGTCTACAGACATATACATGATTTTGGGTGAGGTTCCCCTACCGTATGCACCTACATTCATGCCTGAGATTTTGAGTACTATGTATATATTCCTAGTGAGCAACCTGACTTTGCTGCGAGTGTTGATGTTGTGGATGATGAGAGTGGGAGGGTTAAGGATAAGTTAGCCGAGGAGACAGACGAGGAGAAGTTGAGGAGCGAGGAGCATGGGATTTCTCTAACGCTAAATGAGATGCATGAGACCGAGGAGGTCATTTAAAGGTAACCCTAGAGCGATCCCTTCGAGATACTTCACCGGTTGGTTCTAGTGGAGTCACTTCAGACTCTTCCATCCTTCCGACTGCTGAGACGAGCATTAATGCCTAGTTGAGCCTTTCATGCCGCCTCCACTGATCATATTACCAGGCATTGATGCTTCTCTTGAGGCTTCTCCATTCGAGACTCCAGACGAGAGTACTCCACAAGTATAGCCTGTCAATGGATCATTTTATCTCAGCCTCCCCGTACTTTTGTTACATTGCTTTGAGGACACTGCTATAATTTTTTTGTGTGGGGTGAGGGCCTTTGAGCCAATAATCCCATTTTGATTGTATTTTTGTTATTTTGAGTTTTGAATAATTGTAGTACTTTACTTTTGTTTTTATTATAATGCTCTTTTGGTTAAATTGTATATCTTGTTTATAGTTCATTTTCTCTTGATTTTGCAACTATCCATGAGTTTTAAATCGTAAAATGCTTGAATTTTTCATTGATAACAATTTGAGGATCGATTGTGTTCAATATCAATGTCTTGAATAGTACTCATGATGAGCATGGTGTATAATGTTAGTGTTGCGAGAATGAAATCAATGTGGTTTCACTTTTGAGCGATCTCTTTGAATCTTTTGTTGACTAATTGTCTTTTTTATGTGAGTTTTGCAATGAACATCACACGTACGCTTTTGATCTTTTCAGGATGTGCTAAATGAGTATGTTTTAAAGTGCCATGTGTGGTGAGGTCTTACTTGAAAACATGTATGTGGAGTCGTAGAATTTGTCTTGTTAGTCCAATTGTTTAAATCTTGGTGAATGCGATCCATGGTCTTGGGAAACAATTCGAAGAGGGAACATAATTGTCCATAATCCTTTGTGACTACCTTGTGAAGGTGTGCATCCATTTTGGTACCATTTGAGCCTAACCTATTTGTTGGTGAAAACCAAAAAGAAAACCTCTTGAACCAAATTGTCCCTACCTTCTCACATAAATCTTTTTTGAAGCATTGTTATGTTTGGATAGCCAATTTAGGCCAAAAGCCTAAGTTGGGGGTGTTGAAAGAAAAGAAGAATGACATCCAAGTGAAAGACAAAGAAGGATGAAAGAGACTCAACTTTGAAAGTTGTTACAAAAATAAGGAACTCCTCCTTATAAAAGAGAGTCATTGTGATGAAGATGCTTTTGAAAAATGAAAATAGAAAAGAGAAGTGATTGAAATAAAGGGGATTCCAAATAAAGTGAATGGCAAGTCAAAGTTTGAGTTCTCAAATGAAGAAGAAGGAAAGGAACTTGAAAGAGGTGATAATGATTGCAATAATGCTTTGAAAAGGTAAAGTCACCAATCCAAATTGATCATACCTTAACCCTCAACCCCATTACAAGTCTAAAAGATCATTGAGATCTTGCATGAACTAGGTTATGTGATAATTGGAAAATATGGGCAAACATATGGACAAAGCTTGCATGTGTTTCTCTTTTGACAGAGTGAGAGTTGCATTGATTCCTTACACCTTTGTTGAATTTCTTTGTGAGAGCATGAAATTTTTCTTGACTTGAGGGCACTTGAGGGCACTTGAATGCATTTTTTTGAAACATGTTCTTGCATTAGGCAATAAGCTAAAATGAGCTTGAGCTTGTGTTGAGACTAGCTAGCCATCATTTGAAACATTTTGATCATGATTTAGGGTAACATGTTATTAAGAGTAGTCTTGCTATGACACTTTCATGTTAGTTCTCATTGAGTACTATTGTAGACACCCTTATTGAGCTTTTTGTGTTCTTGGTTTTCTTGACGACAAACAAAAGTTTAAGTTGGGGTGTGGATGAGTGGTAGGTTTGCACTTATTTAAGGTCCATTTAGCTCAATATTTAGTGTCCTCAATTCCTAATATTTTCCTATTCTGATTAAATATTGATGATTTGTAGCTATAAAGGCAATTGGACAAGGCAATGATTGATGTTTGAAAGAATGACCAAAAATGCAGAAAGAATTGCAAACCATACATTGTTGATCACCTAACAAGAATGATGGATCGCCAATTGAGCATGACCTCACCCAAAATGATAGTTCATAGTACTTGTGTCTATCAAATCAGGTTGACTGACTCCAGTAGAGAAGGCGATGCACCGAATGAGAAAGGCGACATTGATGAACATCGCCCAAAATGTTAGTATGGAAAGAAAAGATTAAATGCTCAATAGGCAAACCAAGGTGGTATTCAGTGATTCACCAAACATGAAAGGCTGACTCAATCAAGTTCACCAACTAAGGTTCAAAACACCTGAAGCCTAGAGCATCAAAAGGCGAGCTGAGGAGCAAGAGGCGATGCACCGAACGAGTTCGGTGAGCCCGACTAATGTTGCTGATTGAGCCCTGTAGTGGAATTTTGAGCCTAATTTTGGGAAATTATAAATAACACAAAGGAGAGAGAAATTAGATATCAGATGACATCGAATAGAAAATATCACAGTGTGTGTGAAGAGTTTAGAGAGAGAACACTTTATGTTTGAAGAACACTTTTCTAGCTTTAGGGGTTTTACAACTTTGTGCTTTAAATTGACAAATTTAAGTTGAATACAAAGTGGATTTCCTTGTAATTGCTTAATTTTATGTTACCCATGTCTGCTTTAAAAGGTATAATCTCTTTACTTTTTGTGATGGGTGGCTAAAACTCCAAGATCTAGTAGTGTAATTATGGGGTTGAGTATTGATTTAATGTAGTGAATATTGTGCTATGATCCGTTTTGTTGTTGTTAATACATGAATTTGGTCTAATTATTATGAGGTTAATTTATGGGTTAAGTTTGCAAACTTAATTCCTACTTCTGATCTCCGGTTGATGCTCAAAAGTGATTGATTGGAGTTGGTAATTAGTTTGTACTAGAAATTTAGATTTGATGTCTGTAACTTGCTTGACAATAGAGGTTATGGGTCGGATCTATTTGACCTGTTCTTGAAAGAGAGAATAAAGTAAGGTATTGGGTTGTTTAGGTTGGCATTTAGATGAGACCGAAATGAGATTATATGCATAAATGCTTTGAGATCGAAATATGATTAATATCAATGAAGATGACTTAGCATATTTATGAATGTTCATCATTATAAAGCAGCACAATTACCCCTATGTAACATCAATTTCCAATCCCACACCCCTAGATTACTTGTTAACTCTTGAATTCTTCAACATTTTAGTCTAATTGCGATAATTGATAACCAAAGCTTTATATAAACTTGGTGGAAGTATCCACCCACTTGTTCTTACTATTGCAAATGAATGCTATTAAAGTCCAAATTCTTGATTGGAATTCTCCACGATATATCACTCTTTGTGGGATTCAACCCCGACTCTTCATTGAATTTTTTATTGACTACGGCCGCCGTCCGTTTTAATTGGTTTGAAGGAGGACATTTGAGCGTTATAAGTTATGTATTCAATGATTTTGGTGACAACCTTGTGGTAGCAGAAGTATCTATTAGTTTGACCTTGTTAGCCTTAGATTTATATACACATATTATTGAGCTATTAACATGACAAATCATTGTATCTGAATGCCTCGTCGACCGCAAACATTCAATAGGTTCAGAAGCTATACGCTATGTTCAAATGCTTTGGCCTTATGAGGCTCTAAATGTCGGTGTGACACCTCGGATCAAGTAAAAATATTATAAATAATTTGAAAAAGAACAACGAGAGTGAAGAAGTCAAGATAAAATGTGAAAGAAAGCATGACAACACATATTAACAAATGAAACAATCACTATCACAAAATAATAGAATAATCGAAGCGCTAAAAACAGTAATTAGTACTCCCCCTGTCCCAATTTATATGACTTACTTTCCTTTTTAGTCGGTCTTAAAAAGAATGTCACATTTCTATATTAAGTAACAATTTAACTTTGAAATATCCATTTTACCCTTAATGAAATGATTTATAGCCACACAAATTTCTATCATTCATTTTAGACCACAAGTGTTTAAAGCATTCCTTTCTTTCTTAAACTTCGAGTCGAGTCAAACTACCTCACATAAAATGGTACGGAGGGAGTAACATAGATGAATTACAAGAAACTCCTAGAAATATTATGCCTATTAGTATGAAAGTCTAACGAGACTACCCCTAACTACCTAAGAAACCATCCTCTACCCTAATTTGTGTCTATTCCTATCTAATGTCCTATACTCGGTAAGCTAGTGCTTTCTCATGCTTATTCTAATCACCTCTCCCTAATACTTCTACATCTCCTGTAACCATTCATAACCAACCTTTGATACCTTCGAACTAGTGCATTTGTATATCTCATTTTCACATGCCTGAACCATCTAATTAGTTTCGCTTTTCATATATTATCCTCCATCAGGGTCACTCCTACCTTGTCCCAAATATCCTTATTTTAATCCTATCTCTCATAGTAAGACCACACAACCACCTCAACATCCTCATTTTCGCAACTTTAAACTTTTGAATATGTGAATTCTTGACTAATCAATATTTTTCTCCATACAACATGCCTATACATAAAATAATAATTGGACTATTTTTTAAGTTAGAAAGATTTGTTACTTTGCTTAATTTTACCCCTTTTTTGGAAAATTATATGGTTAAACAAACATATACCATTTAATTAATCACCATAGCTATAATTTTAGTTAATTACCAGTGACGACCAACATTTAGTGATAATTATGTGGGCTGGAGTTTTGAGTTTGTATAATTCGCACGTTTGTATAATTCAAAATTTGTACAACTTTTATATAATGTAATTTTGTATTACCGTTTAAAGTTAAGATATTTGTGTTTGTATAAATTCGTTATTTCAAGTTTATACAAAAATAACTCAATTATACAAATATACCCGCGAATTATACAAACCCATGAATTATACAAACAAGATAGCTTAAATTGTAGCTACATCTTGTAAATATGAAAATTATAGCTGCTTAAATTGTAGCTACATCCTGTAAATATGAAAATTATAGCTATGAATCATAATTAAGTTTACGAAAAAGGGTCAAAATTGTCCATGAACTATGCGAAATAAACCACGTATACCCTTCTTTACATTTTGAGATCGAAAATGCCCCCGCCGTTATCCTAAGAGACCACAAATACCCTCAAGAGTTAACACCCCAATTTTTTAGTGACGTGGAAAGCCACGTGGGACTAATCCCTCCACCAAAGCGTTGCCAACTAGGATTCACTACAAATGAACTAGACCTTTAGCGGCGACACAAGTCGCCACAAAAGCCCAGAATATCGTCACTAAAGGTTTAATTGATTTTTAACATTAAATTATAATTTTGTGTTTTTTTTCTTCATTGTTTTTAAAACATTACAAATGATATTGATCAAGGAAGAGTTTGAAGACACGATATGTTTTATTTTTATGTCATATGTAAATGCATAAAATGTACATGCATTATGTAGTAGGAGATTTGAATCGAGAAGTAATTTTGATGATTTTCGTAATAATATTGGATGTTTTTAATATTGATAGTGCATGTTATTTATTTTAGAAAATTAGGTTGCAACCGAAAATTAATTATCACATTTTTTTGTTGAAAAAATATGTTATACTAGGGAATGGTTGGTGCAGCCTTAGACGCTAGTCGCCACTAAAAATCACTCATAACTTTTAGTGGCAATATTTTGAGATTTTGTGGCGACTTTTATCGCCACTAAAGGTCTAGTTCTTTTGTAGTGAATCCAAGTTGGTAACGCTTAGGTGGAGGGATTAGTCCCATGTGGCTTGCCACGTCAAAAAAAATTTGGGTAGTTAACTCTTGAGGGTATTTGTGGTCTTTTGGGATAACGGCGGGGTATTTTTGATTCCAAAATGTAATAGAGGGTACAAGTGATCTATTTCACATAGTTTAAAAATATTTTTGATCCTTTTCGTTAAGTTTATTAGAGCAGTTATTTGTGATATATTTTTTTGTAGAGAGCCTATTTGCAGCCCAACCCAAAAAGTAAAAGATTAGCGGGTCTAGGGTGAAAACTGTCAACAAACAAACCGGAGTTTCCCTCAAATACAATTTGAGGAGTTCAACTGAAATCCATAACCAAACCCACAAATTTCCTGGACGAAAGCTTAGAGTAAAACACCAAAAATGGCTGATGAACTAAACAAAGCTGCTTCAGAGGAATACAAGACGTCATCTGTAGAAGACGGAGGTGAGGAAGGAGAGATCGTGGGGGAATCGGATGATACGGCCTCGTCTTTAGGGAAACAAATCACTATGAAACATCCACTAGAACATTCTTGGACATTTTGGTTCGATAACCCTTCAGGGAAATCGAAACAAGCTGCTTGGGGTAGTTCCATTCGCCCCATTTACACCTTCTCCACTGCTGAAGATTTTTGGAGGTACCATTAATTTTTCTCTCTTTTTTGGGCGTTTGAGAAAAACTTCATCGATAGGATTAGGGTTTCTAATGTTCTGATTATCTGCCTTCGATTTGTATTTTTTGTAATTATTAGATCTTCATATATAATGTGAATTAAACCCAGTTAAAATTTTGCTGTAAATCCTGGATCCTCTTTAAACCTACCTGAGGAGTGACGTTTACAGCAGTTGTTACAACTTGAAGAAATTTAGAATTTTACATGCTTGCTTGTAGCATAAAGTATGCTTTTTACGCTTTCGCTTTCTTATTTGAAGTTCTCAAATTCTCTGTTAAGTTGTGAATGGAAAATAATGACACATGCATTAGAAAAATTTACTTCCATTCATCCATGCATGACATACTTTTGTTACTTCACCTTTAATTATAGCTAATTAATATGTCGATTCATAATATGCGCTTCTTTGAGTATGCTAACTTGTTGTGATGTATATGTTCTTTAGTACTGTGCGTTTGAAGGAATTCACAAGCCCTGAACTAGATCACTGTGTTGAAACGTGAAGATCAAAACATGAAAATAAGGAGAAATATAGGTGTACTCAAATTTACATCCTTTCCCCCTTTTGATCTCTCAATGTAATGGAAAAATAAAAAAAATGTTTAATATAGTTGTGACTATCGATTTGGGTATGGATGGATGGAATAGATCAAGTCGAGCGAACTTTTGATGAAGATCATAAACTCAAATGATGTCACGAGATCGCGATGATGCGCCAAGTATGAACATGTAATATTCAAATAGGGAATCAGAATTAGGCCCTGCATTGAGGCACAAAGTTCCTTGAACAAAGTGGGAGGTGTGGTCTTACTTTGAGATTAGTGGTTATTGTGGGAGAGGGTGTGATCTTACTTTGAGACTATGCTGCTCGCACTTGGGTGTGGGTATCCAATATGGGTGCTGATCTAGAGGTTGGATTCTTCAACACACAAATTTTAGAATTTTGGGGTATGGATCTAAGTGCAAATTTGTGGATATGGGTGCAGGGATACGGCCAATAAAATATATATTACGACATATAAACTATATATTTTGATATGTTAAAGCCATTGAACTAAAACTAATAAAACTTTATTCTAAATGAACACCAATAGTTTATTCATAAGATATCTCACATAATAGAAAATCATTTTCATACTTTATATAACTATATATATATGACATAAACTCAAAAATCAAATCAAATCAAATACCCAATCAATCTATACATCTCGTTCAATGTAGTCAAAGTGCCCATGATAAGCTGACCAAATCAGGTATTGATCCCACACCCACACTCATGTCGTGTTGATAGGTCTTGACAAGGGTGCAACATGAATTTTGAAGAGTCCACGAAACATAGCTTTGAGATCCCAGAATTGTTAGAAGATTCATTTTATGGAAGTTGTATTGGGTCTGCAGTAGAGTTCTATTTCATAAATTAATTGGGCTGTACTATACACTGCCTTCTTTGTATTTTTATTGTGTTTTACTACTTTTATGGTCTCCTTTTTCCTTCTTTTTTGTTCCTGGGTCATCAAAATATTTTGATAACTAACCTTTCTCAAAATGATATTTTGATAAGTAATGGTAATTTTATTGATGAAATAACAAAAACAGATGGTAATTTTATTGAAAAACACTCCACTGTGAAGCTGGTATTGAACCCCAGTACAAGAGAAAGCTGTTAGAATCCTTCTATAGCTTTTTTGGGTCATCAAGACCACTTGGAAGTCGATCTTTTATTATTTAATTTGAATTCGATCTTTTATTATTTATTTTGAAGTCGATCTTTTTCTGAACATTACCAAAAACCTACTTTTTCAAGACATGACACAGAACACACAAAAGCCAATGTATTGATGATGGCTGCTGCATGCCATAAACCTACTTCCTTGTAATACTTATATATATTTTTTTTGATTAAGTAACATTGTAATACTTATAATATACTCTCTCTATTTCAATCTAAGTGTCTTACTTTTCTTTTTTGTTTGCTTAAAAGAGAATGCTTCTTTTTATATTTGGTAACCCTTGGATTCTGACATTTCTGGCATGTTTATGGACACAAAATTTAAAGGGCATTTTGGTGCATTACACAACTTCAATTTAAGACCACAAGATTCAAGTCTCCCTTATTTTTTTTAAACAACGTATCTAGTCAAACTAAGACACTTACATTGAAACGGGAGGGAGTAATAATGTTGCTTCTAAAACTTACTCCTTAAATCTTATCTTTTTTTCACTTTCAATTTTGATATATTTTATTGATTATCCTATGAAAATATATAGATTGTTGGAAATTTGTTTTTCTCCTTAGCAACTATACGGTGGAAAGTATTTTCTACTCACTAACTAAAATGGAAAAATAAGACCACATATTTTCTAAGAAAACATGTGCTGGTGGTGCCGGCAATATGTTTTCCACATTTTTCTCAAGAGTCGAGATGCTCAGAGTTATTTGGTACTTGTGCTGGTGGGATGTAGCACATACCTTGTGGAATTAGTTGAGGTGCGGGCAAGCTGGCCCAGTTATAAAAAGAAATATAAGATCATGAACCATGCATGCTTTATTTTATATTCTAAGATCATGGATTGGATATTTTGATATATTCCTGTTGAATATTCTGCAGTGTGTACAACAACATCCACCACCCAAGCAAGTTGGCAGTGGGTGCAGACTTCCATTGTTTTAAAAATAAAATTGAGCCAAAGTGGGAGGATCCTGTATGTGCCAATGGAGGGAAGTGGACGATGAACTTTTCTAGGGGTAAATCTGATACCTGCTGGCTGTATACGGTATGCCCTTGATGTTCCTATCTGATTCTTAATCTTGTGTCTAATCTGCCTTTTTTCTTTTCCCATATGGATGAAGTTCAATCCTTAAATTTTCTGATATGGAGTTAACTGTAGCTTCTGGCACTGATTGGAGAGCAATTTGATTATGGAGATGAAATTTGTGGAGCGGTTATTAATGTTCGAGTTAGACAAGAAAAAATAGCTCTGTGGACCAGGAATGCTGCCAATGAAACAGCTCAGGTAATTTCTTTAAACCAAAAAGACATAATATAAGTACTTATTACTACCTGCTTTTTGGCTTTGACAATCAGCTTCATTATTTTGTGGGACTAAGTTGAGAAATAAAAAAATGTAGTGTCTAATTTCGTCGTGATTTGCTTAAACGTCATGTATCCCATTTAGTGACGCCATTTAATAGTAATGGCAGTAGACAACACTAGAATCACCAGTAGATAGTGTTAAGCTTGAGACAGAGAACGTCGGTCACAATTGTTTTTTTCGAGTAATGACATTGGTGATTGGTTGGATTTTGAATTCCAATTCTAGGAACTTTCTAAGTGGTTTTTAACATCAACGGATGCACCAAGGGGAAAGATTGTCACAAAGGGGCATATCTGCCTTGCAGTCAAATCCTTGGAACTTTTTAAATTGTCTTAACAAGTGTATCTACATTTAGAGATGCATCATGCATGAAGAGAAAATAATGGCATCAAGAGTGTCTGTTTACTTGTGAAATAGCATTCCTTTACATGTGCTGTTTTAGGTCTTCTATGAGCACTTATATATGAAGTTTTAGGTTTTCTATATATATATTATGCTGCATGAATTCTCTCTAGTATTTTGTTAAATATATGTGCAAAGAGGCCGTTTAGTGCTGATTCACTGCTGAATGCTCCGGGCATCATGTGTTCATATTCTGTATTTAATCATCATGACGGTAAGTAAAGACTAATTTTTATAGGTACTATTTTAATTCCCTTAAATAGCCTGTTACCACAATCAGAAACTGAAACATATTTCCTAACAAAGATGTATTGTCTTATTCCCATATCACAATATATTTATATGTATATATATATAACATTTTCATGCATCCAACGTTTTAACCTTGTGGTCAATGCTGAAATGGATGGACCATGAGAGACTAGTTTTCAAATCCCTACAGGGGCAAAAGGTGTTAGGTGATTTCTTTTCATGTGTCTATGCCTTGATGGTATGCCTTGATGGTCCTGTGCAATTGAGAAGTAACAAATACCTGGTGGGTTTGTCAAAATGCACATAAAGTGGCCCAAATAGTTTCACTTCTTTGGTTTTACATTTTAGTCAACAACATCGTATAGCTCAAATGTCAATACCTTGTGTATTTGTAGACTCTATTTTTGTCACGACCCAAAAACAGACGTGATGACACTTGTCTATTCCCACCAAGGCAAGTCAGCCTCAACCCAACGAAACAAAAGAAATGCGAAAAAAGTAAAGCAAGACGAGATAAAGCGGAAAACATTCATTCTATTAAAACCCTCAAAATCTGTCTGTCGCTTATACAAGCTACTAAATACATAAAGTGCGGAATTGAAATAATTACAAGTCTCAACCTTTGTTCTCAAATAAAACAAAGTATAAAGAAAAAGGAAAAAGAGGGCCTGCTGAAGTAACAAGCAGCTACCTCTCCAAATCCTTGACAAGCTTCGGAAAGTAAGAGAAGGACGATCACGCTATACCGGGCTCGGAACCTACAGAAGTGTAGAAGCAATGAGTGAGTACCAACAACACGGTACCCAACAAGCAACCTTATAAACAAGGCATCTAGCTAGAAATCGAATACCCCTTACACTCCAACCGAACCTCCTCAAACTACAACCTGCACAGAAATCAAGCCAACCTAGCAGTTCTATAATGCACAATTCACAAGGCTCAATAATCACAGTTCAACAACCAAACGAATCAAGTAAGTCTCAAACACAATTAACAAGCAAGTCACCCGTAAACACCAAATGCCTCAAGTCACAATAATCAATCCCTCACCGGAACCATTTCCCGTCGGCTTTATATCAGTCCTCTAGCGGGAAATGACATCGACATCACAACACTTGTCGGAAATGACCTCAGCATAATAGCACTCGCCGGCAATGACCTCGGCATAATGGCACTCGCCGGCAATGACCTCGGCATAATGGCACTCGCCGGCAATGACCTCGGCATCATAAACATCACATGTCTCATCACGGTGTTCCACAATCAATGCACACAAGCACTATCACACCACATGGAAGAGATAATAACTCATGCAATTCAAGTCCACATTCATGCTATCAAACATTTCATCAATCAATCAACAAGGGTCACAATAAGGCAATTCACATCATCATGTTCATCACACAACCTTTTCAATTCAACCCCTTTTTATTCATTTAGATATATCAAGTGAACAATTAAACCCTTCAACCCATCCCCATTACTCCCAACACACAAGCAACGAAGGAAGTACATAAATTCTACTAGAATACACGGTTTAGGAGATCACTTGCCTTAAATCACACAATTAATCACTCCACGAGATGAGTCTTCCCCTTCCGAATCACTTCCGAAGCCACACAATCTATAACAATCAAGTATTTACAATAAATCTTTGGAAACAACAATACCCACATCAATTACTTTGAAAAATGGGTCAATCAACTCAAAACCCAATTCCGAGAATAAAGTTTTGAATCCAAAATTTAATACTTGAAAACATTACTCAAGGAAAATGAAGGTTTAGGATCATAAAAGCTTGCCATTTTAGTTAAGAACTTGAGTTCTTGAAAAACCTTGCCATTTACTAATCAAAATCCCAAATTTTGATGGTAGAATTCATAAATAACCAAAGAAAAATGAAGGTTTAGGATCATAAAAGCCTACCCAATTGATTTAGCACAAGCAATCCTTTCAAAAATCACCACCATTCCCCAAGCTCAAAAATGAAAAATGGGCCTTAAAACCTGAAAATGGCAGGCAAAAATCCTCTAAGGTGTCGCTTATGCGAATTAGGTTCCACTTAAGTGAACCCCGCAAAAGTTGGGGGTTTCGCTTTTGCGAACCAGGTTCCGCTTAAGCGACCATCACTAAAGCGACCCTCGCCCAAAAGGCCAGTCTCGCTTTTGTGAACTAGGTTCCGCTTAAGCAAAGACTGCAGTACCAGAAACATCGGCCAACACAAAAACATCGAAAGGACCCTCGAGATTCGTTCGGAACCCCTTGCACACAAACCACATATGCTAATCAATTATACTCGACATTCCAGACTCAATGGAACTGTCAAAACACGAATCCGAGGTCTCCTTGACCCGACATCCGTGAAAACCACAAGAAACTAACTTAATGCCTAAAAGTCTAAAACAAACTCGTAACCTCTCAAAAATCGACCAAGATCTCACCTAGGCCTAAAATCATCCCCCGAATCCAACAAAACTCTCTGAAAATTTTGATCCGAGCATTCGAACCCCGAATGTTGACCAAGGTCAACCCAAGGGCTAATTTTCCACAATTTCACAACTTAGGACCTCAAATCCTCAAAAAAACTCGGAACTTGCAACCGACAACTCTCACAGCTCAGATTCCACGGGACTGATGGAATCGATGGAATTCCATTCCAACACTCGAAGCTCCAAAAGGCTCCAAAAACCACTTTTGAGCAACTTAGCCTTTCAAAAGCAAAAACTTATCAAATTCTCAACTTTTACTCAAAGTTTAAGACCAACTTTTTTCAAACTCAATCATAAGAGACTCGGGGTTGATATCTGGAGGGGCAAAACGGTAAATTTACGAAACTTTCTAAAAATGACCGACCGGGTCATTACAATTTTATTATAGAATACATTTTGAAATTTGCATTATACGGATTCAACATGGCATAACAAGTTTTGTGTTGGTTGTTAATCTACTACAGTCTTCCTTTATCTGGGTTTGGGATGGTAATGTGAACAAATATCATACAACCAAAGTTACTTTGTAGGAGTAAGACATAATACATATTCTGCAAGTTTAGTAGCCAGCTAGATAGGACTGAAGTTGAGGTGACATTAGAATGGATTGAGGTACCTAAATGTTTGACAATTCAGATGTTTAGGCTCATTGTTTCAGGAGAATGGAATGATGGATGAAAATGTCAAGCATAGGAATATTCAAGTAAGATGGTTGAAAAGGAGTGCCACATAAATGTTATGTGATAGTAAGATACCTACCAAAGGGAAAGAGAAGTTGTTAAGAATGGCTGCGAGGCTAACACTTTTGCATTAGAGTGAATATTGGGCCTCTAAAACCCAAAATATCCACAAGATTAGTACAACAGATATGCCAATGTTAAGACAAATGTGCAGTCATAATAGCTACGTGAGATTAGAAATGATCACATGTGTTAGAAGGTCTAAATGATGAATGTAGAATGATAAAATGAGAGACTATTGCTTGAGATGTGTAGCCATGTGTTATGTAGGCTTTCTTAAGCACCGGTTTTTAGCTGTAGAAACATTATTGATGGTGTTGAAAGAGGAGGTCGACCTAAGAAAGGAGTTATCTCAAAAGATTTGGAATATTCCGGAATCCAGGTTGTTCTAGCAAAAGATGAAAAATATAATGTACGAACCCATCAAAAATATTAAAAAATAAAGTACATTGACAATTCGTATGGGTGATACCATCTAAAAGACTAGTGCTTACTAGACTCTTAGTATATTAGAGACATAACCACTGGAAGAGCATATGTGAGAAATCTTACTGTTGGATGTCCTAAAATACAACAACATACCCAGTGAAAGATGTCCTAAAATACTGAATATAAAAATATTATGGATTCAAACAAAGCATTTATGATGGTGTTCATACCGCCTGCCCCAACTAACTTGGATTGAGGCATAGTAATTATTGTATTTAAATATATTTCTAAAGCTAAATTAAAGATAGCCCCTTATACTCAAACCTTACTAGTAATCAGATAGACATCTCTACTTCGAAGCGTTTTAAATGTTTAATTACTTTATTTCAAAAAACATTTAGTTACTTGTAGAAAAATAACAAATTATTTTTTATGTTGAAAAGGCCAAAGCTACAGCTTAAATTGAAATGCGATTCCTGACTAATAATAGTTAGCGGAAGTTTATTAATTGATATGTTTTCATAATGTTATCCATTCATAGCAGTTCTAGGAAAACCCCCTATATTTTCTAAGAAGTTTCTATTTTACCTTTATGCTTTTTTACATTGATGGACCCCTGAACTCTTATTTTGGTTTCAGAAACTTGTAACTGTTACGTCATCTACCATTAGTGAAGTCTTGAAGTTAAGTATTGTTTTCTAACAGGTGGAGCTAACTTTTCACCATCTGCATTCTCTGTTATGTAGCTTTAGCAATAATGGCTTGGAGAAGAACAGCCTGGATTCCAAAACATTCTAAATCTTTTACGAAACTATGAATACAATCAACTTAAATGCATTGATATTTTTAACTGGAATGAAAAGCAAAGCTTTGGGACAGGAACAGAGCAAGTTGTATGCTACGATATCAGAATTAAAAATTAGAAAGTTTATTGGCAGATCTTGGTGTTAACCATTGGTTGTTTTCAGTATTCCCTTCGAGTGCAGGATGTAGTTTTAGAATTTGTATTCTCATATTCATAAGGTACGATGATATGAGTTGGCTTAAATGGAGAAGCATGGTTGCTCGACTCCCCACTGTATGGGATTGAGGTGTAGTGGTTGCGTATCCATACGGAACTCTATAAATGGTTCAGTTTTGGCCTTTCTTTTTAAATTTCTTTTCCCTATGAAACATTGAATTAATAAGGAGTACTATGTTCCTAGTTGGTCTCTGCCTGTATTAGGTGGTCTGTAAAATTTTGGTATGTTTCCTTGAGTTGCAGTATCAGTCTTGTAAAATAGTTATTTTTTTGTATGATTTTGTGATAGCCGATGTTACTTGGCTCCAATGACGAGAGGCTTGGAGAATCAAAAATGTAGTAAGAAGTATTTTGGCCCCAAATTGATAGAGTACTATTCACTGTGTGGTTGAATTTACCCAGTCCATCTATACAGTAGCTATATATCTTTGACTACTTCTGAGATAATGCATGTGTCTTGCCACTTTGGTTATTCTTAACCAAAACTTTTTTTTTCATGTTTCCAACCCTCCCACTCCTATTTCTTGTCCGTTCCTACTTTTTCTTCTAGAATTACACGATCCGGCATTCCGCATTCCCCCGCCCCCGTCTACTAGCCTCATCCACTTGCATCTAACTGAGCATTTCATTGCAGGTGAGCATTGGTAAACAATGGAAAGAGTTTCTGGATTACAATGACACAATTGGCTTTATATTTCATGTAAGATGTCTTGGTTAATATAATTCCTGGATATCATATACTGAATCATTGATTTGCTCAACTCATCAAGAACCATTTGTTTTGCAGGATGATGCAAAGAAGCTTGACAGAGCTGCCAAGAATCGTTATTCCGTGTAGTTCTATCGCTACAACAGGGAATGCAATCAATACAGTTACAGTGGTAGTATACTTGTTTACTGAAGAATCAGTAGTCACTTGTGGATGCATGATTTACCTCTTGCATTGGCATTGCCAATTTTCGTATAGGGAATTTGTTTGGTTTTGAAGCTTTTTGATGACTTAACAATTGGCCACATGCGACTTGTATTAGTACCGATATTATAGATTTTTTTTGCTATTTCTGTGAAATTAACAGCACTTAGCATTCTTATGTATGTGTTTTGCTTTCCTTTGCAATCCAACTTACTCTTTGAGGGGTCATTTGATAGGGTGGATGAGAATAATACCGAGTATGGGCTTTATTAGTAATGTTTGCATTAATAATGCTGGTATTAGTTAGGCAAAATATCAAATATGGTTTGATGGACCTTTATACTTGTATGAATTTGTATTTTGAACCTTTATACTTGTATGAATTTGTATTTTGAACCTTTTTACTTAACTATTTGCCAACTGAACCATTAAACTTAATGAAACTCAATATTTTAAACCCCTTTGGCTTTGTATGAACTTCAAACGCACAATGAAATAACATATCATCATCCTCATAAGATTTTATATGACACATAAGTTATTATTTAATTTCTTAAAATAAAATATTTTTTTCTTCTTTTTCACTCCATTAGTCCCTTCATTGTTATTTGACCGACTCTTGTAAAATCCTTTTCTCCATTAATGCCAATGAATCACTTTTAATATTTCAATATATTTTAATATTTGTACACAATTTTATGTAACATATTTCATCTAATTTCACAAAGACATTCAACAATTACTTTTCACCCTTCAAACTATTGAATCTTTCTCACTTACCCTAAGCAATAAAAAAGAAAGACAAATCAAGAACAATAACAGATTCAATGATGGAGCACTAAAATTGCAACAACAAAAAAAAGTTCTCATTAGACACACTTCTTCGGTTATGAGTATTGCACCAATTTTTATGATTTTTCTTTGCTCATTATGTTCTATTTTTTGCACAATTTTGTTTCTAATTTAAAGGAAAAGAAAATGAAAAAGAAATTGGAAAGGAGTGGGGATGGGAGAACGAAAGAAATGGGAGATTGGGTGGGGGAAGAATAAGGAAGGTAATGATAGAAAGAGGAAAAGAAATGGGGTGGGGGGAGGGGAGAAAGAAGTGATTATTTTTTTTTGTTCTTTTATTCTATTTTTTTCTTTTTATTATTTTGAGTTTAAATTTTTATTTCTAGGTTCCTTTTTTTAATGTGAAATCATGTATTTGTGTCAACTCAACAATTAAGTTGCAACATAAGCTTGGTCAACAATCAGAGGAATTTAACATGTTGAGTTTCATTGAGTTTAAGAGTTCAGTTGATAAAAAGGTACATTAAAAGGTTCAGAATACAAACTCATACAAGTCCAAGGGTCCATAAGGCCATTTCGCTTATTAGTTATGCAAATATTATTTCTTACATTGTTTGATTTGATGTATTAATATTTATGTATAAAAATATCCTCTACAAATATGATGGAAAAGACACAGAAAAGATTTTGAGGGACAATTTTTTTTAAAAAAAATGCTAATACATAAATTAAAACACCTTGCATTACGAATACTGAATTTTCATTTATTAGTTACGCATACATTAATACCAAACGTGTATCAAACATGATACTAGTAATACATAAAACTAATGCATGCATTATATTTTTTTAATACAGTATAAGAAATAACTAATAGTTATGCAAATATTATTTCTTACATTGTTTGATTTGATGTATTAATATTTATGTATAAAAATATCCTCTACAAATATGATGGAAAAGATTTTGAGGGACAATATTTTTTTAAAAAATGCTAATACATAAATTAAAACACCTTGCATTACGAATACTGAATTTTCATTTATTAGTTACGCATACATTAATATCAAACGTGTATCAAACATGATACTAGTAATACATAAAACTAATGCATGCATTATATTTTTAAATACAGTATAAGAAATAACTAATTTTAGCCATATTTAACTCAAGTTAGCCATCTTCGCCTCAAATATATACGAGCAGACCTATTTGGTCGCTGACATTTAAGTTGTACCCGGCATAAACATGTTTCCTCCTGATCTTCTTTCTTCTTCTTAGTGGTAGTGTTTTTGAATATATAGCAATCGAGATATCATGCTTTTAATTATCACTATTACAAAATAGATTTGTTAGATTTATTGTCATTCTCACAAATTGATAAATAGAATTTTGTCTTATGATATTGGAACTTAAGTTTTAAAATTGAGTTATTTTAAAGTAGATTTGGTGTTAGATTGTTGAAATTTAAAAGCATGTTACTTTTAGAGTAATGACAAGTTCGCTACGTTCAGAAGATGATTTATGACTATAATGACCCTATAGGTCATTTCCTTTTTATTGAGTTACTTTTGACATTTAGATTTTCTATAGGGACCCTAAGTCATTTACGACTTGCTGGAATTGATCAGTTCTGTCAACTGGTTGTTTGTTTTGTTTTTATGCGAGTTTTCGTGTTTTGGAGCTTTTGAAACTTAAACGTCTGACTTCGATCAAAATTTAGGTAGACAACCTCAGAATGCAATTTTTTGACGGTTCCGTTAACTATAGAACGTCGAGTTTGGTCTACAAGGAACTTTGGTGCGAATCTAGACTTCCAAGCTCATTTCGAGCTACCTCATGGATTTTGGCTCAAAATGGAGCTTAGGTGTGGGACCCACTTTTGTCGAGACGACCTCTTTTGAAAGTTTTGACACCTTCGTTTAGTCTAGAATGTCAAATTTAGTAGGGTAACATAGTCCATTTGTGTGCGCAGGGATCATAATGAATTTCGAGCCCCCATCGGAGCATTTTGCCAAGTCCAACTTGAGTTGGTGTACCTCATGTTGTTCTTCACGTTTGCTGGCTTAGAGCTGTGTTCATGGAGCAACTTACATGATTGTTGTTATGTTGGACTCTCTTCTACAACCTCCTTCTCAGGTCTCGATTTCTATGTGGCATGAACTCACTGATCCGTTGGAGGAGCCAAACTTGCGTATGGCCTTTCCTTGCCATTTGACCTATTTTCCCGTGTGACTAGGAATGCTCACTGACAACCTCTCAATTGTCACCGCCTGACCTCTCTTGCTACCATAGTAGAACCTAATGTGGTCTGCACCAATCGTGTTCGGGCAACAAAGCTTACACTTATTCACATTGGTTCAGTGGCTCAAGACGCAATGAATGTGTAGCGACCCTTTTTAAAGAGACTTAACTTATACTTGCGACACTCAAAAATGATTAACGAGGGCATACTGATTATAATCTAATAGAGGGATTAGATGCATAATGACCTCCGAAAAGTAATTTAAGCAAATAACCGGCGAGCTTTGCATGTATATATATTATTCTCACACTCAAGGATGAAATAACAGAATATTACAAGCTTCCGAGTACCGAAATCAGCCACACTCATGGTTCACATAAACATTCGAAAGTAATAGTAGATTTAGGATATTACAAGACTTGGGTTTACACACCCCAAAAAGAATAAAACATATAGCCATATTTATATTACAACTCATGGTGACATGATAAATCAGCCCTCAAAATCCCATGTAAATATACAACACATAGAATATGTACAAGTCCCAAGGTTTATACAAAATATAGATGCCTATATGCAAATGTGATCTTCCTTAAGGCTCTCAAAACATCCATCTCTAATGGCCAGCTTTAAGCATCATCTCGAACATCCCATACGATAGAAACAACTATCGCTAAGCATATAGCTTAGTGGTGTAAAAACTATAGGTTTGGAACCCTCAAATTCAGCAAGTTATCATTCTCAAGTCAAGGGCAGCCTAATTGAACATAATAAATAAATCAAGTAAACAATATATAAAGAGTATCAAGTTTTATATTTAAAGATCCAAATGTCAAGAAAGCTCATAGCACAGTTTTTCAAGAGATTCAGCAACAAGGCTCGCCCAATATATACATCACGTCGTCACACCAAGCACAAACAGGTATTAAGAAGAGTCAAAACAAAATAATCAAGAGAACCAAGAACCATATTAAAAATGGTTCGTACTAAAATGGACAACTTCCATTCTTAAGACGGACTAAAAATTCAGAGTCAAAATGATAAATGATCCGAATCAAGAGGCATGCCAAGAGTGACAAAGTCATATCCACAAGAAGGGCAAGGTCCCAACAAGAGCGCTAAGTGATCAAACAATCCGTACAAGTGGGCGAGTTACACAAGCGTCTTTAATGTATTAAAGAATACCAATACGACAATGCAAAGTGACAAGAGGTAACCAAGGTACCAAAGTAAACTTTCAGATATACCAGCATGTAAAAAGAGTACAAGTATAAGTTTATACACAAACCTCAGTTCTTTAGCACAAAAACAGTCCAACACAACTTCACGAGTTCAAATCGTAGACCAACCAGCGTATCAAAGTCTTCAACTCGTACACGAGGATATACAACCTTAAAAAATGAATTCAATAACTTATTTACTTTCTAGTAGCTCAATAATGATGGCATAACACAGGGTTATCATCACAAGTAAGCCTAACCTGTACAAATACGACTATACTCTAAAAATAGAAATTCTGCCCAATAAAAGCACTTCATGTCGCAAATTAGATTTGAAATAGAAAGCGGCCAAAATGGAATTGATATCCTACATAAAATATGTAGGTACATCTCTTAAGCTTGCAAATAATCAAGAATCACCACAAAATACGCTTTGTACAAAAAGATATAATCAAAACACTAACAGTTGAACATACATGATTTCAAATTCCAGAATCTGGACAGAACATGTCATATGTTGCGTTCCTTATTTCGTAGTCATAAAAGCTAAATTAGAGTTTACCATAAACAGAAGAGTTGTATTTATAGGAATCATCTTTACAAATCATATTTATTCACCGAAAAAGGAGTTATACAGAAGGAAAAATTCTAAAAGTACTAAACACTACTCAGCAAAAAAAAAAAAAGTTTTGATTACTCACCAAAAGGTAGGATGTCTCGACTTCCAGCTAGAAGGACCAAGGTTTTCTCTTGTGATTTTGATGAAAAACTAGTTAGAAAATATTCTTAGGTTCTTGGAATTCAGTTCCAAACGAAAATCACAAGAGGAGGTGTGATAATATAGTCTTAAGAGTGATGCTTAGTCACGTATACAACTGTCACTAAAGGTGCTGCCCCAAATTATTGTGTGCTGCCCAAAATGTATACATATACACCTATATGTATATAATTGATACCAACACTTTCAATTCATATGAAATTTTAATTAGAAAAATTACATAACTACCCCCATACAATACCTTAAATTACGAGCATAATTTATTTTAAGCAAGGTTGCAATTATCACAAAATTTCAAGTTCCCAAAATAAGAGTAAAACATATTGTAGTAATTAAGAAATGATGCATCAACATGCAAGAGTCGGTCTAGTATTTTAGGGGTGTTACAACTCTCTCCCCCTTAAAGAAATTTCGTCTCGAAATTTACCTTACACTAGTCCCGGAACAAGTGCGGATATAGGGTCTTCATGTCTTCTTCTCTTTCCCAGGTAGCTTCTTTTCCAGAATGGTTCCTCCAAAGTACCTTTACTAAGGGTATTCTCTTGTTCCTAAGTTGCTTTACTTCTCGAGCTTGAATTAGAATAGGTTCTTCATTATACGTCAAGTCAGGATTAACCTCAATAGATTCAACTGGAAGAACATGAGATGGATCAGAACGATATCTTCTGAGCATAGAAACATGGAAGACATTGTGGATCTTGTCTAACTCAGGTGGCAATGCCAATTTATAAGCAACTGGTCCAACCCTTTCAAGTATCTCATAAGGTCCAATAAATCGGGGACTAAGTTTTCCTTTCTGGCCAAATCTCATAATCTTTTTCCATGGAGACACCGTTAAGAATACTTTATCTCCAACTTGATATTCAATATCACGCCTTTTAAGATCAGCGTACGACTTTTGTCTATCCGAAAAAATCTTTAGACGATCTTTGATAATTTTTACCTTGTCCTCTGTTTGTTGCACAATTTCAGGACCAATAAGCTTTCTTTCACCAATTTCACTCCAACAAAGAGGGGTCCGACATTTTCTTCCGTATAAGGCTTCATAGGGAGGCATTCCAATACTCGATTGGTAGCTATTATTGTAAGCAAATTCTATCAAAGCCAAGTGTTTTTCTCAACTACCTTCAAACTCCATAATGCAAGCTCGAAGCATATCCTCCAAAATTTGTATCACTCTTTTCGACTGGCCGTCAGTTTGAGGATGGAACGAAGTGCTAAACCTCAACTTAGTACCCAAAACTTCCTGCAAGCTACCCCAAAATCTAGATGTAAACCTTGGGTCCTGGTCTGATACAATAGACACAGGGATCCCATGTAGTCTTACAATCTTATTAATATACAACTCGGCTAAACGCTCAAGTGAGTAATCCATCCTGATTGCTAAGAAGTGAGCACTCTTAGTTAGCCTGTCCACCATCACCCATATTGCATCATGATTTCTCTGAGTGCGAGGAAGTCCAGAAACAAAGTCCATAGTTATTCTCTCTCATTTCCATTCCGGCATCGACAAGGGTTGTAGTAAACCCACTGGGACTTGATGTTCTGCCTTTACTTGTTGACAAACCAAACATTTAGAGACGAACTCCGCAATGTCTCTCTTCATACCATTCCACCAATAATTTTCTTTGATGGTCCGACACATCTTTGTACCTCCAGGATGCATTGCATATGGTGAAGTATGTGCTTCATTCAATATTTATCTCCTCAATTTGTCATCAGTAGGGACACATAACCTGTTTTGATAAAATAATCCACCATCCTCCGTAAATGTAAAATCAAGTTTTTCCCCACTTTGAACTTCTCTGGTCAATTTTACAAGTTTCTCATCTAACATTTGTGCTTCTTTCACCTGTTCAAGTAATATTGGCTTTACTTGTAAATTAGCAATAGCTGAACCATTTGAATCAAGTGTAAAACAAACATTCATGGATCTTAACTCAAGGAACAAGGGTAAAGTACTCAAAGAAATGCTTGCGAAGGATTTTCTACTTAAGGCATCTACAACCACATTGGCTTTACCTGGATGATAATCAATCGTGCAGTCATAATCCTTGATGAGTTCAAGCCATCTACGTTGTCGAAGGTTTAGCTCCTTTTGAGTACCCAAGTACTTTAAGCTCTTGTGATCTGTGAAGATATGCCATTTCTCTCCATATAAATAATGCCTCCATATTTTTAAAGAAAACACTATAGCAGCAAGTTCAAGATCATGAGTAGGATAATTCAATTCATGCGGTTTTAATTTCCGAGAGGCATAAGAAATTACCTTCCCTTCTTGCATCAAAACGCATCCGAGATCATTGTGAGAAGCATCACTGTATACTACATACTCTTTCCCTTCAATTGGTAGAGTAAGTATAGGCTCTTGAGTCAATAAGGATTTGAGAGTTTCAAAGCTCTCTTGACATTTGTCATCCCAAATAAACTTTACTTCCTTCTGCAAGAGCTTAGTCAAATGAGAGGCGATAATGGAAAAGCCTTTCACAAATCTTCTATAGTATCCTGCTAAGCCCAAGAAACTTCTTACCTCAGTCAGACTTTTGGAAGGTCTCCATTCAACAACTATTTGTATTTTACTAGGATCCACCTTCACACCTTCAGTTGATACAACATGTCCCAGAAAAGCTATTTCATCAAGCCAAAATTCACACTAGGAAAATTTAGCATAAAGTTCTTTCTCCTTCAAAATTTTCAAAATAATCCGGATGTGTTTATCATGGTCTTCACTACTTCTGGAAAATAATAAAATATCATCTATAAAAACAACCACAAACTGATCAAGATAAGGCTTGAATACTCGATTCATTAGATCCATGAATACCGCAGGAGCATTTGTCAATCCGAATGGCATCACCAAAAAATCATAATGACCATATCGAGTTCTAAAAGAAGTTTTAGGAATATCTTTCTCTCTAACAATCAGTTGGTGATATCCAGACCTTAAATCAATTTTTTAGAATACTTTAGCACCTTTAAGTTGGTCAAACAAATCATTAATTCTTGGTAGTGGATATCTATTCTTGATTGTTATTATGTTCAATTGTCTATAGTCAATACAAATCCTAAGTGTGCCATTTTTCTTCTTTACGAATAAAACAGGGGCTCCCCAAGGAGAAACACTAGGTCGAATAAAACCTTTCTCAAGTAGTTCTTGCAATTGAGCTTTCAATTCTCTTAACTCTGCTGGAGCCATTCTATAAGGGGTGATCGAAATAGGAGTAGATCCAGAAATAAGCTCGATTGGAAATTCACTTTCCGGGGGCAATCCCGGAAGGTTTTCTGGAAATACTTCTGGAAAATCACATACAACAGGTATGTCCTTGATACAAGGACTCTTCAACTGTGTATCGACTATGTGAGCAAGGTATGCCCCACAACCTTGACGCATCAACTTTCTTGCCAAGGCTGCAGAAATAAAATTAGATGTCACTGATCTTTCACCTTGTACAACGATGTGTGAAAATGTAGGATCCTTAAAAGTCACATGCTTAGACCTACAATCTACCACCACATGATATTTATAAAGCCAATCCATCCCGATAATAACATCAAAATCCTTGAAGGGCATTTCAATCAAATCAGCAGGGAAGACTAGGTTTTGAATCACGAAGGGACAATCTTGGTAAACTTGATTACACACAACTTGATAACCCAAAGGACTTTCAACCAACACATCGTAATTAAGTCTCACAGATTTCACATTTTCAGGAAGAACAAGTGATGAACAAATATAGGAATGTGTAGAACCAGGATCAAATAATGTAAACACACATAAGCCAAATAAGTGAAATTTACCGACAACCACG